>BQNB010007691.1:0-7500 GCA_026074375.1 Tanacetum coccineum | reverse complement strand
TCTCTCTTCTGTCAGCGGAGCTCGTCATCCTACACCACTATCAATTCGAATCACCTTTCACAATGCCATACACCACAACACAATGTACTACACAAACATGCATACCTTAAAAATTAACAATCGAAGGTACTGCAATAGCACAAACTTCTTTAACAGCACTAATATACTCGAACAGTATTAACATATATATTAGCAGCATTAATTTCCCTTAATCCCAATAGCAGTATTAACAAAGAACCAGCAGCACTAATATATAAGCAGCATTAATAACTACGAACAAAGCAGCACTAATAATCATATTGGTAAGCATTTAGAGTTGTTGAGTATAGTATTAACATGAGCAGTTAGTTAATATCCATATTGGGCAAGCAATTAATGTAATATGCGAGACAAGTAAAGAGATGAGGAAGCAGCTTACAGGGAAGTTGGAAAGTCTTTAGAGGGAAACTACTTTGTTTGCTTTGCCAAGATCTAATAGCACAAACTATTCACATTACTAAAAAAAGGCTAAAAAGAACGGATAAAATGCCTCTATAAGATCGGTAACCAACCGCTCTATATACAACATATCAGACAACAAGAGTGTACTTACTGACAAAATTATGGAAACTTACTTGTGAAACTAAGAAGGGAAACGTGAAGACAGCGCTTGAGCAAAGCATCAAAACACATTGCCTCGTAGTAAGAATCCGAAGTATGTCGATTGATAGTAGAGCTCTATAAAATCCACTGCATATTTTCTGTTTTACCTTGAGTATGCAGGAATAGTTCAAGGTTAAACTGAAATTTGGAGAGAATGTCAGATATAATATTAATCCATCAAAGATTATATTAAGATATGCTAAATTTGCCGGTAGCACTTACACTGCTAACAACCCAAACATTAGGCCACCACTATTAATTTGTAGAAGTCAGAAAATTTAATCTTTTGATGACATGGAAGTATGGAACATGACCAGATTATAAAAAAGAGTGTATTAACTATGAAAATTATAATATGGGAAAAGCTACTATAAACTATATATACTCACAAAGAACCAGAGAGAGCATATGAGATCAAGTACCAAAGTTTATCGGGGAATGCCTGATAAGAGTCGTAATATGAAAACATAAGAATTATCCGGCATAGTCAGGTCAATAAAGTACATTATATATGCAACCACACTTAAGTATGTTTACCATGATCACTATAATTTTGAATCCATGTTGACAGTAGGAGTCATATGAGTATTGTAATTATCAAAGACAAATTACACTATCTTAGTATTCGGATTAACTCTTCAATCTTACTTTTCACAATGGGAGCAAATTTTTAGGCAGTAGATCTCCTTTGAAGTTCTATGAGAGTGTCATTTAATTCTCAAAAAATTTTTCATTTACCCATCTTGCGTCAAAGGTGTTCGATAAAGATAGTCTAATTATCTAGAAGATAAACTATGTTTAAGGGCTCTTTTACGGATTGAAGCATCTGAACCTGATAAAAATGGATGCACTTTGTCAGATACCGTGTAATAAGGTTTTGTATATTCTGGAAAATGCTTAGTTATGTAGCTCATATTGTTCTAGCAAAAACTAGTTACTAAAAAATGGGGCTTTCCCTAAACTGGGTCTCATGGAAAAGTTAATACATCAAAACCTTTAAATGAGTGAGAGCCAACTTCTTTTAAGACTTGAATAAAGCAAAGGTCGCACCAGCTTCTTCTAAGACTTGATGACAACATACAAAACCTGCACCATCAAAATGATAGTAGACAAAACATGCATCATCCAAAATCAGTTCGTCATTCTATGATTAAGATTTAAACATATTCCCAAACACCCTGTTATCATTAATTCTTAATTAGGGTACAAAGATAAGGAAAAAAATGCTTCAAATCTTACGATAAATGATTACAGCAAGTAGGGTTAGATGTTTGAACCAGAAGTAAATTATAATGGGGAAATACTACAGGCTAGTCCATTCGAGCTTTAGATGCAAGTTGATGAATCAGATTTCATGGACGGGGTGGTGCCACTCGCCGGCAGTTACTCTTTTCACTGAAAACCTTATGTTCACCTCTAATCATTAGTAAGATCCTGATGTCAATTTATAGACAGAAACACTCGAACGCAGATACATAAAACTTATCATACCCAATTAATCATTGATGGAAAAAAAAGATTCAATTTTGATTATTTCAACCTTTGTATAAAATAAAATAAATTAAAAATCAACTAGAAAGATGCAAAAAGTGAATATGTAGTGTACAAAAGATACAGGCTTGTATGAGACACTTTACTGCTGCAGATGCATGCACGGACCAGTTGTTGGCTCACACCTTAATTGAGTTTCAAATGAGCTCAACGTACGTATGAATTAGTTTCTTGCATAAAGGATACAACCTATAAATGGAAGAGCATTTGTAAATAGTAATGAATGTCACTTTACCTGTAGTTCTAGTGCACAATACATGACTTCCACATTCCAAGTAGCAATGAAAGCAGTGGAGCTTACCGTCCTTAAAGTAGTGGAGATATTACCTGTTAAGAGTATGCACTCATGTCAATCCTAACTTTACATTTAAAATCCTTAGTATACAATCCAAAACTACATGTTGTTAGAACTATGGATTTAAAAACCTTTGAATATTGAGAATACAAAACAAGAACTATACCATGATTCTTTTTTGTTCTTTCTTAAAATCCTCTAAACCAAGCTTATTAGTTGATTTCCATTCTGTCAGAAAGAGCTCTAAATTAAAGACAAAACTGCTGTTTACCATAAGCTTAAACAAACACGCCATAAATTGTTCTTAATAGATTAAAAAAGCTATTTTATATGCACTTTGAAACAATCGATAATGGACTAACTTCGAAACTGCAAATCCAACCAGTAACAAGTGTCCACTTGGTTACTGTAAATAGTATATACAAATAACAAACATCACATCTACTTTCCTATTGTTGAGGGCATAAGCAGACCTCATGGAATAAGGTTCAAACTTCAAAATCAAAAATTAAACAATTTCCAAATGAAAGTAAAAATTATACCTGCTTTATGTGAAGTAGCAACTGATTGTGTGAGTATGGTAGTTGGGTGGCGGCTGTGAAGGTTAGGGTTTGTGAAAGGGAAAGGGTGAACAAGAAGCTAAAACAATTTCCCTTGTTGAATCAGTGATGATAGAAATTTAGAGAATGGTTGGGGTTTGTTTGGTGAGAGTAGTGATGGCAGTAAGGTGTGGATTTTAGTGGAATTGGTATTGTGTTTAGTTAGTGTTAAAAATTTTGGTTGAATTTGCTGTGTGAAGGGCCAAATGAAAAGTTGTAGCCCGCTAAATGGAGAAATAAGGGGGAAATTTTAGGGTTTTGATTTTGGGGAAAATTAATAGCGGGAAGAAGGAGAGGGAGAATGAAGAGTCAAACTTTTGGGTTTTCTTTTAATAGTTCTCAAACTTTTTGAATTTTCTTATAAAGCATATTAGCATTAGTTAGTAACAACATAAATTTTAGACACACATATTAACTTACGTGACTATATGTATCGAATTTTGGTTACACTTAATCATGTATGTCTATGGTTTAGTGTGACCATATATGACATTTGGTCACAGTTCAGTTCTTTTTTTTATGTGTGTACGTAGATTTATCACTTTTAAACTGTATACGTGAATTATGCTTCTAAACTTACTTTTTCAGTTGGCACACATTTTAAAATTTCATATGTGGCTAAATGATTCAAAAAAAATAGCATTGTAGTCACTTTTTAACTATGTGTGACTAACTGAACTATATGATTTAGCCACATACACAATTACTTCATGTGACCATATATGGATTTTGGTCACACTGTTCAATTGTGTGACATATATTTGTCACATATGTATATATATAGTGTGACTAATGTTTCAAACTTATTTGTATCTGTCACACGTCCCAAATTATAAGTGACTAAATAATAAACAAAAAATTACCAGTTACCTTTAGTCATATTTTAGCTCAAATGTTGTATACAATCATAATTCTGAAAGAGGTACACACAAAATGAGTTCAAGTCGTGGCTAGTTATTTTTATTCTGTACATTTGTCAATAAATATATCGATGTGTTAGCCGTTCAAAAAAACAAAATCAAAAAACAGCATGTGTGACAAAATCCCAGATTTGTACTAGTGACTGTAGTCATCTGTGACAACTAGGCAATACATTTTCTTCATAAGGCTTTTTACAAATGTTGGACCAAACAAGTCCATATGCCCAACATATGTAAGGAAGATATCACGACTGATGTGATGTTCTCTGTTTTAGACTTACAAGAGGATTGTGCTGCTTTCCTTTTTGACAAGCCAACACATGTTTGATACTTTTCAGAAAATGTATGGAAGGTAAACCTCTTACAGATTTTCCTTAACCAATTTATCTCATGGTTTTAAAATTTTTAAGTGACTAGTCTTCTATGCCAAAATTTTTGATTACATCAGATGTGGCTTTTTTCAAATAGGCAGTTAAACCTCCTTTTAAGTACTTTGTTCTTTCATTCAACACTTTACATATGTTTTTTCTAGGAAATCTGAGATGTAAGAAACTTGACTTTCATAATTTACTATTAAAGTTTGGAGGATAAAACAATACATTACAGTGTCATTAAAAAGAACACTGATTATTTATTTTATCACATATTTGTGGACACTAAAGAGATTATTAAACTTTAACTCTCTCACAAAAGTATACATTTCAAAAATCTGGAATTAGTCAGTTTTAATGGTTCTATTTCCAATGATTTTCCTTTCTCTTTGGGGTTCCTCAATAAGCAACATATCCGCCATCTATTCTTCATAGTTTGTAAGATATAGACATGTTCTCTGTCATATGCCTTGAGCATTCCCATAGCAATCTACTCCTAGGATCCTATAATCCTTTGTGGATTGCCTGCCATTAGATAGAAAATCAGTTTCTTTTGGGGAGCCAAGCTATCACTGAATTGGATCTGCTTGCTTGCAGTCAACAAATCAAACTTATATTAGGGTGATTGATGCACTGTTGTGTTTAGAAACATGGTCTAAAACTTTAGTCTTTGGTTTCCAAACCCAACAAGCTGAGGCCTTAACAACATTAAAATTATTTCCCTTAACAGCATTAATTACTTCTTTTGGCCTAGCAGTATTAAAAATTTATCCCTGGCAGTATTAAACCTTTGATTAATATTACTGTTTTTAAATGTTGTGTTCTTATGTTTTGGGCCTTCTTAACAGTTGAATGTTGCTGTTTGAAAGATATGACATTGGGTTAGCAGCATTCACTGTTGTTTTTGACTATATTGTGCAGCTAGCATTAACTTGTCTAGCAGTATTAACTGATACTAAACCAGACTTCATTAGTACTGCTCTTGGAACTATGTCTCTTTGTAGCACACAGGGGGGAGTCTATTTAGCAAAGTTTTGATCTTGCACCCTGTTGATCCATTGTTCCAAACAGGTTTTACCATCCCTGTTGATTTTGTAATGTTCTTTGAGGTAATTGCAATAACTTGTAAATGATCAAAGGTTGTACACACATAACATGCCTTAATAAACATGATTCCAAATTGCAGTTTGTAGGTTTTTGAGACATCATATTTATTCCAATTTCTTTGATTTGACATATTGGATGTGGTGTTTTGCACTATGTTGCTCAACCTGTGTTAGATACCAGTTTTGCTAGCAGTTTATCATGTTGTGTTTAGATTTGACTAATCTTCTTAACACTTACTGCCTTAAACTTATTTTCTTTTCAGTTTTAGGCTGAGACACATTTTCTTCCTCACTATTTGACACTCATTCTTCAATAATTAGGGTATCATCATTCTTCTTAACTACCTTAGGCTCTTCTTCATTAGACAATCTGTTCTCAACTACAGGTTTATTAACAAACTTATCTAAACCAGTAAAAGACAAATCAGGTGTTGGAGGCATGAAATTTCTTGTGTAGGGAGGTGAAACTGCATTATATTTTTCATAGCCTAAACCTTTCTTGCAATTATCAACATTTGGATCTCTATAAGCTTGTCTAAACTTTTAGATGCATTTTCAAATTTATCTACATTGAATTGAATGCTATTTTTTTTTTTGAAGTTTTTCAAGCTTCTTCCTAATCTCACTAATAGTTATTTCTCGCCTACTTGAATATCCATTTTAAGCCATTATGAGTTTTCATACTAAACAGACGTCATTCTTTTTATAAGGCAAGTATTTTCTTCCACTGATCGCTCTAAACCTGTTTTTATTCTCCTAAACATTTAAACTATATTTCTCTAAATCTCCTTGTAATAGTTGATCCATTTGATATTTAAGTAATTTAGAACAGTTTCCATACAAGATTTTGAACAACCTTGAAATCATTTGGCTTACATCTCTGAGTTCGAAACTTAAAGATGGAGTAAGCCTGAGTGCATAATTAGGCCCTTCCTCTGCCTGATCACTCTAGTCATAATCCACCAAGACCATCACATGACACCAAAGCTGTAGAAGTAGATGTTTCCACAGGCACACTCCTTCTTGAGCTTTCCTTCTTGTTGTCTTGATTTCTTAGAGCTCTGCACTCCCTAGCAAAATGTCCCCTCTTGTGGCAGTTGTAGCACTCCACTTTGGACTTATCAAAACCAATAGTCTCATTTCCATTAACAGTAAGCTTTCTTCCTGTATTCTTCAAAAACCTTCTTGCCCTTATAGTCAACATGGCCATTTACCATCTCAAATCCATCTCTTCAATGTCATCTGGATGGATTTGTTGCAAGTCCTCATGTGCAAGTTGAGGACCTTGTTTGGTTTGATATTAAATAATGCACAAATAACAGCATGCTTCTCAAGTTAAAAATATTATATAGAGTTAGCAGAGATTGTAAGCAGTATTAACTTGAGTTCTAGCAGTAGTAACTCCATGAGCAGCATTAACTGCTTCATTAGAGCTGCTAGTGTTGTTATTAGAAGAGGACACAAAAGCCATGTTCTGTGTGCTTGAACTTGAGCTAGAGATCCCTTTAACTTCTGGTTTATACACCTTGAGGTTGTTGTAAAGATCATCCATGCCCATTGTATCCAAATCAGCTTTATTCCTCCACACAACAGCATGTGTGTTCCACTCAGGTGACAAGCTTCTTAATAACTTTTGATTAACATCTTCTTGTCAAAGCTTTTCACCCAAAAGCTCCAACTGACTCACAAGATTTTAAAGCCTATCAAAAGTTTGATTAAGCATCTCTAAGCTTAGAGCAGTGAAGTTTTTATATTGCTGCTTTAAGAGATTCCTTTAAGTCTTTTTAGTAGCTTCATTCCCACCAAATCTCTTTTTAACAGCTTCCAGCAACAGCTTCGCATCCTTTATAGAGTTAAACTTTAACTGATGTTCATTGGGAATGCCCATCATTAAAGTACTTCTAGCCTTTACTTCTAATATTCTCGTACCCTTTTCTTCAGCAGTTGTAATAGGCATCACTTTCATGACACCTTCTACCACTTGTGTTTTTGGCAAGGTTGCATCATTCTCTATGA
>BQNB010007690.1:17510-92659 GCA_026074375.1 Tanacetum coccineum | reverse complement strand
TCCCTTGGTTACAGATACCGTTAAACCATGGATATGGATCCTAACTCATTAGTTTAACTATTTAGATTCTCATTATCGAAATTAATTTAGATCTACCAAACGTAATCACGAATCATCTTGAATTGCACTTTGGGTGCGGCCACACAATCATCTAATTAATTCTAGAGAGGGACCATGGTATCATTCTGCACATATCAAGTGAAGGAACAAATTCTTTATTGATTACAAGTGTTGTGGATGCTGCTTCACATCACTTCCAAGAATAGCCTTTATAACTACCATTTTCAGGTTAGCGTTTGACTTATAGTTAAATAGTGATATCCACACATGCAGAACTTGTTTGTATCTCAAGTCTAAGGATGACTTATTTAACCATTTTCGATATCTTACTCATGACAAGGATCCAAAAGTAAATATTCGAAGGTTGGGGCGTCCAATATGCATCCCTTGTGAATAACATATGAGTTTGGCGGGAACCATCCATGTATTCATAATAATACAACCAACACTCACATTTGCCTTAATGTAACAATATTCCCATATTGTTACTCGACAATGGACATATTTAGAATGATAAAATCATTCACGGATTAAACATGCAAATATAAGATAACAATTATTATATGAATAAAAGAATACCAAGTATCTTTATTCATTAGAAAATAAAAATTGTCTTACAATCCCAATTATCCAAATACTAATAAAACAGATATGCATAAGACTAATTAGTAAGTTGAAGTCTAATGTTTCCAACATTCTCAACTCTTTCTTTATAAGACGGCTAAATAGTCATCTGAGTAAACTTTTCAAATACTTGTTTCAAATTCACAAATTGTAAAGGATTTGAATGATATGATGAGTGTCTTATCTCACATGTGCATACTATTGCAAGTGTCATAGTATGGAGATGTCGCAATACCTTTTATAGGGTATTAAAAGTCAATGACATACTGACAGTAGTCTTTACAGGTTCTTAAAATGTAAAGTATTCTTATTCTATAATGTGTAATGCAACAATGCTCTTAGTTGAGCATATTTAGTTAGCAGATTTATCATAAATGATGAAATCCTACTTTAAACTAGGGTTGGTTATCCTCTAGCATCACCGTATACAAACATCACTATGCCTTATAATTCATAAATGTTTGTTTTAACAGTCTTCTAAACACTCTCAATTAGATATTGTTGTTGTTAGCTCATCTTGCTCTTGTGCAAAAGAAAAAACCAGTCTCATACACAATATAATATGTACATGATGAATCCTAAGTAAAAAATACAGGGTTTCCATCCATGTAATAAATTATCTCAAGTGAAATATACCATTTAAGACTTGCTTCAATGATATATTGCATTGTGTTGGACTTAATCACTGCATATGTTTATTTAATAAACATTTATTCCAAGGTCGTTTGTTTTATTTTCTAAATTCACAAGTAAGGTTTCATTCCAATCTCAAGGATTAACATCTAGCTTTGATGGAATGATGTTTTCAATATGTTACACACCATATGAATTTTAAGGAAAATCAAGAGTTATCTTAATTTAATCAAAATCATATTGTAATTAAACTTAAGATTTCATCTCCTAGATGCATGATCTAATCCACATTTGGATTCTCTTATCTTGTATGCGTTATAAAGATTATTTTAAACTCATAACCCTTTTCGATTACACACCGTCCTCGCAATACCGGTAATCATAAAGGAAAGAGTTATAAAACTTAATTGCATTAAAACAAATACAACACTCATACCCTTTGATCTACACATCATCTTTGCAAGGTTATCATTTAAAGAAAGTGTTATGATCCTTAATTTTGCCCATATGTCTTAGGTTTAAGAAAACCTGTATGACAGTTTATTTATCTTTATTATAATTAGTTGCGTGTAGAAAAAAGAAAGATTTAATCATAGTCAATTGCTTGAGTAAGATTAAAAACTCTTGTCATTAGTCAGGCATTAATATGTATACAATCTTGTCTTTGTGAGCCTTCTTTCAAAAGAAACTCATTCTCACCTCACATTTTACTGTTTGTTGAAAGACCAATCAATCTTAAAACATGGAATTGCCTATTTAAGGTATTGCATCTTATCTTCATAGTTCTAAGATATTTATCAGATCCAGATGTGATATTTAATTTATTAGTTAGCAGGTTTGTTATGACCTCTCTTTACTTAATATTCCTTCAGCATTGATATAAAAAATATTCACTCATTGATGAAGCATCCTTACGGATTATGAGATGTAGAGTTACATTTTATTTGGTTCAATAATTTTATGTTATAAACTTTAGTATGAACATCAGCAAGTGAATTCCAGATAGGTTATGTATTTTTGTACTTGAATTATCTTCAAGATCTATAGATGCTACCCACTTATTTTGTAAGGGGGGTAGGAACGAGTGGGTAAGGAGGGGCAGGAAGGGAGGTTGGGGGGGGTGGGTTCGTTGTGGGAGGGGTGCGTGGGGGAGTGTGGGGGTGGCAGAAATGGTGAGGGGGGGGTGTGTTTTTGCAGGGGGGGGTTGGGTAGGTAGAGTTAAATAATGAAATTATAATTCTTAAATACTAAGTATTTAAGCAACATAAATTTCTTAATTGGACAACAAAATTACATTTTTACAGTTCTCAATCTCTAGCTTGTTAATAATATGCTTCATAAAGATATTAACCAAAAATAAATTTTAGACTTTATTCAAGAATATAGGATTCATCCCTAATCTATAAATAGATAAATATTTGAATCTCATTCTAGGTTGGAAAACTATATTGAGTGTATCTCAATGACACACGCATATTTCTAACCTTGGAATCTGATTTGGAAGGTAGAGGTACTTAAAGTTATAAAAAATCAAACTATATGGAAGTAGTATGTTTTTAACACATTAGTCATACCATAATAATGTGGTATTTTTATGAGTAGTTAGAATTGTGAGACTATATCAGATTTTTTTAGTATTACTTAATTCTCTTCTGATTAAATACTTGTCATTTGGGTCAAACAAAATGGATACAAAGTTATTTTAAAACCAGTGCATGCTAAAATGTATATTTCTTGAATAAGTACATTAACTCCATGTTCATGTGTTCACAAGAAGACAGAACAGTTCAAGAATTCTTTGATCATGTGTTTACAAGAAAACAAAACATGTCAAGTATACATTATATGTCGTTGAATCATTCAAGGACCTTATGTTTATGTGTTTACAATAAGACATAACAATGTTACTACATACTTTATGTTATGAGTCATTTGACAAATTCATAGACTTTATATTATGTCTTTTACCTAGGAACATAATTATACTAACTAAAGTAATTATGAACGCAAACTCTTGAGTTTAATAGTAATTTCAAGTTAATTTTATACTTCATAATTATGATTATACAATTAACCATAATTATTTTTACTAAATCATATAGTCATCTTTATATTATATCTTGACATTTAAATGTAATAGGGCAACAAACATCTTGTGTGTTTAAGTCCTAGTAGATTGATTAGCTTCTAATTGCGGTCAAGAGAGAATACAAAATTAATCATATTGTTATATGTTTGTTCCTTAGCTCACATTAGAATTTCTTTTCCTACGTGTGTAGGGACAACATTACCTAAAGTAGACAAACCATACGACAAGTGTTCAGTTTGTTTTATACATTATGATAATGTAATAGATATTACAAGTTGATTTCAAACATTATGTTGAATAAGGGAATTGTGGATTATTTTTATAGATAACGTTTCGGAAAGCAACATCGGAAAGGCAACGAGTTATCTTTAAAATAAAATGCAATTTTCCTTAAACTACGGTCGTGCATATTCGAAAAGTAATGGATTATTTCAAAGCAAGCTAGAAATAATATGGGCAACTTACAAAGAAATGAATTTTGTAGCTCCCACTGAATTTGACAACATTACATGACTGTCTTTTCAGTAATAAAACGCAGGCTCCACTGGATTGTCAACATGTAAGTGTTACTTACCAGTAGAAAGCAAATTGTGATTAATTTACTTTCTATCTTTTTTTCCTTATCTTAGAATGCCTACAAGTGCAATGTATTAGGTATTGTACTGAGTATATGAAGTTTCTACTTATGTAGATGAGGGACTATGCCATCATGTTTCTTTAACATTGAATTATTTAGAATGCATTTCCTACCTTAATTTGGTTGTCTAACACAAGGGTGTTTAGCGCTATAAGGAATGAATCGAGTCCAAGAAAATTACCTTAGATACCTACTAGCAATTTTCTTTATCATTGTGGTTTAACTCTACATGTGGACAGTGCATGATTACATTATTTGGTAGCTATTGACACAATGTTCTTTGTTACAAAATTTTATATCTTTTAAATTTTCAGCAGCGAAAAAGGGTAATTGAAAAATTAAAAGTGAGATTTAAATATAATTTGATGGAAAAATTCAATTATACTCTATCTTATTCTTGTTCATTCAATGAGATGATAAAGGACGGTGAGTCTCACTCTTTTTTGCTAGAAAAGGAGGACGGTATCTCATTTGTTTTGTATTCTTTGAGAAAATAAACGTCGTTTAAGAATAGTGTTACAATTACACACTAGACATAGAAAGTTCAGATGTTTGTATTTTAGATAAATTAAATTTCTTAAAAGAATTAACTAACCAATTAATTACTAATAAGGGATAAGATTCCAACTTGTCCTCCCACTTATTACCAGAGGTCTGACCCAGTGTATTACAAATACGGGCAAGAGGAAAAGAGATACGAGCGTTAACTTGACACAGTGTTTACAGAACTCTTAGATTTATGGACACATGACTTTTGTAACTCTATATAGTAAGGTCATGTACATGTTTTTGTTCATTCTTATGTCCTCGGGTCTGTGTGCTGACCAGAAAACTCGATTTAAGTCGATCCAAAAGAGAAACGTGGGAAAATTGACAAAGGTCTGACCAATGAAAAATATAATTCGCCTTATGGGTTGGAAAGGCATGAGGGTCTGCCAGAGAAGTCAATCCAAATGCACGTGTTCTTCATTTGGCTGGCATAGACTTAAAACTTTACATAGGGGTATACACATAAATTTTACAAAATATGTGACAAAAAAACATGTACAAGAAGCATGCAAAACAACTTGTAGCACAAAGTTAAGAAAAATATTTTGTTAACCTTTTTGGTATAGTCATCATTTTGTCAAATGTTCTCGGTAGCTCCATTTTGAACGCACAAAGAAGCAAAGAAATAGGTCAGCGCGAAGCGTATTAAAAACCTGACTTCTTTTTGGGTGCCGTAGCTACACCCGCCTTAAACTTCTCTTGTAGTTTGTCCAACAATGGGTAAGCCGTACTTCCAATTGACTAATGATGTTATTGTATGTTAAGAAACCCTTTATTAACATTAGTTTTTGTAATTTGCCAATATGGTGGGATTACAAATTGATCAAACCCTATATTTTACTCTTACATGTATCCGAAGACACAGTAATTCCAATAATCCCTTATGCCGTAGGCATGTAGTGGGGCGGGGGAGAAAATTAAAGATCAATTCAACTCATTATGCGTATTATAAAAACTAAAGCTTCACAGAAATCAAATTTTCATAGTTTAATGTCGTATTATTTGTCCAAAAACCCCGGTTTCGCTAAAATATCCCTTAATGGTCACATGGTGTTTGCTTTCGTGTGTAATACTAGACATGTTTAATCGAAAATTTCTCTATTAACGTATTAGTCCGTTTTATTTAGAGATTCATAAAAATTCTATTTGCAAATATTAAGTATCATATGGCATATCACATTTAAGCAATTAAAATAGACAGGAAAATGGATAAGTATAATTGAAGACAAAACTCTTATCTTGGAAAGCAAGTAATTTATACAATGCCTAGCGTTCTAAAAAGAGTCTTTCCAAATTGGAGAGAACCATAAGACTCTCACTAGGTTTTCTGCTAAAGTGCCTAGATCGCCACATCCATCATATAACATGATTGCGTGAGTCTTACAGCTGAGATGAATCAAGAATAGAGTAACATGACAACTTAATTAACTTTTAATTTTAATCTATTCTTTAGTTATCAATAACATGGCAATTGATTCTAGGTTGTTTAATTCATATATTTATGGCAAGTAGTATTGAATATAATTGCCATAATTTTCCAATAAAACAATAAATAAAACAGATTTCATGCAGCCCTAGCGTGTTTAATTATGTGTGTAACCCATAAAACACCAAAAGAGTTGGCTCGTGATGCCATGTTGGGATTTGATAAACTATTAACCATTAACAACCACAAGTGCGCAGCGGATATGGATCATGCTTGGTTCATATAGTTAACACACAATAAATAAACAAAAGGAAACAAGAAAACATACCCTTGAAGTCAACAGCAAATGTATCAAATGATATCTAGAAAATGCTTCCGAAACTAGTGGATAAATTTCCACCTCTACGGTTGCTCACACAACACGTTGAACAAGTACGCAACAATGCTAGTTGTAACTTCACGAGTAAACCACGGAACACGATGTTCATGTTTTAGTTTTGTATTGATCGGATTCCATAAGATGAATAAGCAGCCGCATCAATAAACTCTTTAGGATGGATGAAAAAGGATTTTGTGATTAATAATGCA
Source organism: Tanacetum coccineum (assembly GCA_026074375.1). NCBI lineage: Eukaryota > Viridiplantae > Streptophyta > Magnoliopsida > Asterales > Asteraceae > Tanacetum > Tanacetum coccineum. The sequence continues at coordinate 86,053 of BQNB010007690.1, read as the reverse complement.
TGCATTAATTTCTTCGCGTTTTATACAAAAGTATCAGTTATTACATACGATGTAAATCAAATCCATGCTAGTATATGAATTCTTATTGGGTTGTCACGTATAAGATGCACAGAAAACATAATATGGACGTTATAAATCATGTCGTTTGGAGTGGGAAAGCTCGAAACAAATCTTTAGAGACTGTATGTGTTGGTATATCTTTATTTTGTGTGAGACGAGTGGTAAATTTAGGATAAGGACGGTTTTTTTTTTTCAATGAGATTTGAATGAGGTGTTTATATACACCTCAACCTTAGTTGTGGATAACTTATAAATTCTCTGAAGATAGACTTCAATTTTTAAGCTTTTCACAACTCTCCATCTTATCCTAAACAACTTATCATTTATCATTATAATGTACACACAATTACCTTACTAGTAATCCTTCATAAATCTGTCACATTTTGGGAGGAGACAAAGGGTTTCCATTTCAAACATTTTAACCTTCTCTTTTTTATTACGGATATATAAAGTTTGTTAAAGCGTCCAACGGAAATTATAATGATCCGGTTTTAAAAATATATTTCTGTGAAAACATTTATTATTTAATTAATAATAGTATAACAATATATATATTAATTACATATAAACATACTTTCGTGTTTACTGTGTTGCCCCCAATAGGACTCACGCATTTTTAGTTGTATAGGTTGCTAATCCAACTAACATATTTCCCAACAGGTGGTGGTGCAAGGGGAGCGTGGGGGACTGGGTGGATGGAGCTGGTAGGAGGTTGGGGGACTTAGTCAGTAGGGGCAGGTGGTGGAGAGGACTTAGTGGTGGTGGAGGGACTCTGGCGGCGGTGTGGTGGAGGTCTAGGTGGAGAGTGGTAGCCGGCGGTGTAAGGTTTAGGTGGTGGTAGTGGTTTTGGTAGTGGTGGTGGACTTGGTGGCAGAGGTGGACTTGGTGGTGGTGGTGGTGGAAGAGGTAGCGGTGGAGGTTTAGGTGGTGGTAGTGGTTTTGGGGTGGTTCCGGTTTTAGAGGTGGTGCAGGTAATGGGGGAGGTCTAGGTGGCGGAGGAGGCGGCGGTTTTGGAGGAGGTGGTGGCATTGGACTTCGCGGTGGAGGAAGTCGTCATTAGATTCCTACAGTGTGCCATTGCATCTGCAAAAGCTTATTATCGCGTTGAATACTCAGCTATATTCTTAGTGTTCGAATCTTGTACTACTTAATGTGTTTCCCGAAGACTTGCGTCTTGATTTGTAATTGTAATTCAGTAAGATAATAATATATTTTTTTGTCAGAGTGATCAAAATCTGGAACAAAAAGGCTGATATGATGTTTTTAGGTGAACCTTACTCATATCCTGTACGAGTAAAGAGCTGTTATCACACCTACAGTACGTTCACATATTGCATAGGCAACACATAATTACGACCTTAAAACTGTAGTACTTGCCATATCAGAACCATTAAGTAGCTGTTAGATACAGGAGGGTGATTGGCCTCGATAAAGAACATTCCGCACTTACTGGGTTATATAATGATTAAACAAAATACAATAAGCCGTTCATTTGGAATTAGTCGAATTCAATATGCGTCTTTAGGTTCTTACTATTTTGCCAAAATTGGGAAATCGACTTTTAGCCAGTTAGTAAAGATCCACAGTTTTGATCCACAACAAGATACTTAAACCGTAAAAACTATTAGTTAAATGTCTGCAATCACGGTTTTGTTTATTCATTCCACCCAAATGTTCTATTTTTACATAACAAACAATAATACATAATTGATTCGTTCATTTCATTCATACAGATAAAAGTAAGCCTAACAAAAGCTAGCAGTAACGATTGATGATGACATAATATGTTAATGTTATTGCAGATTGTGAACCAAAATAATGTATACTCCTTTTGTCCATCAATGCGAGTTGTCGGAGAATCACTATCCAAATGAACTAAACGTTTAATAGGTTGGTCTTTTGGTTTTCCAGATTTGACGAATTCCTTGCTAGGCGAAGATGTATCCCCACCATGTTAAAACATGTTCGAGTTTTTCATCTAGGACACTAGTAATTGGGATTGCAAAAAACGTGTTATGTTAAGAAATTGTCTAAGGTTACCGTGCTATCGAATTGTGCTTTGGTTGCTCTACACTTGAGTGAAACAGCAATGCCCTATGAAATATGAACATCATTAGAAGTGGTCATACTGAAATACACACGGATAAAGGGGCAATATGGGCAGGTATGGAAAAACAGGACTTAAACATGTAATTTTCGTTTATCACTGTGTGGTAAAGTCAGGCCTGATTGACAAAACACAATGCTACTCCGACATTGTATATGTTATACACAAGATTAGTATGTATATATAATTACCATAACTTATATATTTCAACGATAATCTAATGTTTCTAATAAAATGATATAAAGTTGTATCCATTTTCAAGCCTAAGTTTTGTGTGACTTTTGACCCATTTTCAAGCCTAAGTTTTTTCACCTTGCCAAGCTACGAACCAAGCTAGGTCCTGACAATACCAACTATTTCCCTAGATTGGCTCAAACAAAATCATAGTAGCAACCTCAACTGATTGCATATACAACTCTTTTACAAGCGGTAAAAGTGATTAAAGCTACCTGTATAATTTCTGATGCATCTGGCCCACACATTGATGCACCAAGAACTTTATCCATCTCAGCGCTGACAATAAGCTTCATGAGTGTCTTCTCCTTTCCCGATCTGCTTAGATAGAAGATTAAAGATGAAGCAAATGCAATTGCACAAAACTTATAAAAGACAATTGCAATTGCAATATTTTAACTTGATGTAGGTAAATATGAAGATAGGACCCATAAATCACATACCCAAAGATGGAATTCTTCATAGGATTAAATCCTGATGTAAAGATCAAAATATCCCCAATGGCTTGCTCAATGGCTTGTTCTTCACTAAGTCCAACAACTGAGAGAGGTGGTATGCTGAAATGATACAATTATTGTTATATGCTCTACATAATAAATTATGAGATGTATCATTAAGGTCAAGACTCCTAATTACTCAGAAAAGGAAATTCATGAATATTTTATGCGACCTGCAAACGTCAAGAGAAGGACGGAGAAATTGATTCTTACCAGAAAATGGCACAAGGTATATTGTTGTAGTCAGGCTTGCTAGGTTCATTACAAGGCAGTTTTCTATAGCCATAACAAATGTAGGATTATAGTAAAGAAAAATCTAAAATTCTTCCATGCTCCCACAACTTAGCTCACACGTGCTAATGTTTTTTTTTTTTTTTTATTTTAGACAAATTATTAAAGGTGAATTTGTGGCAAGAAACCAATGATCACAAACGACAAGTTTGATGATTGAAGGACAAACTACCAACAACCAACAATCAATTCCAATAACAAAAACTATTCCAATAATTGTGACAAAGACAAACTACCCAATGATGCAAAATAATAACCACTCCAACAATCGCAAATAACAACAACTACCCTGATAACCGTAACAATAACAGCCGCAACAATGATCACCATCAGCAGCAAAATGGAAGACAATAAACCTTCAAGTCTAATGGGAATCGTAGATATAATGGACCTCATCCCCTTTGTATAAAGTGTACTCTACATCACACAGGGCCGTGCACTGTCAGGTGTCAAAATTGCCACAAAGTAGGCCATCAAACTAGAAACTGTAGGAGCTAAGAACTTCTGTTTCTAAACATTACTCTATCTCTCAACTAAATCTTGAGACAAGTAACATAAGTATCAACTCTTTTAGAGTTTCGTATGTAAAGTTATCCATGAAATAATAAAGTGATAATTCCGTTACATCTTGTTATCTGATGATATTCAAATCTCGACATATTTTCAATTCTAATTAAGTTCAAACTCTGAATACTCTCCTCAGACCTTTATGAAAACATAAATTTTCATCCTACGATTTTCGATGGGCGTCCGTATAATCAACTTCTAATATTATTCTACCATTCATGATCATATCATTTTCTACCATTACATATCATGTTTTATGCTATGTCAAGACGATTTTGATCATCTTTGAAATGCAACTAGGTACTTCTTCTTGAATAGGAAATATAATCTCTAAACTATGGAATTTATAAATTCTCAGTTACATGGTTGAACACTACTTTTTTGTAAGTGACTAATTATAAAATAAGTAGGCTTAAGTAATAACTACGTACAAAACACGTTTCTTTAATCCGTTTTAACAACAATCCCTAAGTCATTATCATTATTACCTTCATTTTCATTATTACCTTCATCATCTATTCATTTCAAAATCTGTATCTCACGCGATTAGCAACTCTCTTACAAATTCATAATCATTCCTTGACATTTCTCATTCCATAATATCCATATTCTAAAATTTTCCGTTATATCCTGCAACGTAATAACAAGGAAACACACAAGAATCTATACAATGTCAAATGATTTCAATACCACTAGGTATGAAAATTTTGACAAAGACTTGTGATAGCATTCTTATTCGATGTTGACTTTTAAAGGTTAATGAATAACGATTCCTTACGATCTAAATGGCGCAATGTAATCCATCCACGCAGATTCTATCAGAATCTGGAGAAATTATATTGGTTGTCGTCAAAAGGTGTGGTCTTGGAAATAAGTAGACGTGTGAAAGGAGGTAATTATAATTATGGTGCGCAGCATTATTATAAATGCATCAAACACCGTGGATGTGACCTGATTAGGACCTTGATTAACCTAACATAAAAATCAAATTCATGCCCAGTACCTACATCTATTCACTATAACTTTTAACTAAATCTCGAGACGGGATTCCTGTAAGGGGTGGAGACTATAACAACCCAAGAATTTTCATCAACCTATTTTACTATTATCACAATTGTACGAGGAAATTTTTCGCTTTATTACATTACTTGCATTATCAATATCTCAGTATGTCATAACTAAAGTAGACGAGCTCATGCAACCTATCTATGGTAATCCTGTCTTCATATATGTCAAGCAAACCGCAAACATCATAACATGTCAAATCAATATCATAATATCATTATTACAAGGTACATTATTCCTATAAAGTACCATTTGCAACATCATATCAAAACGGGCTTTAAACCATTATCGGATGCTCTAAACCCTAATCTCATGGAAGGAATTAACATTTAAAGTGAATGCACAAGATACCAAAGCATATGTAAAAGTAATATAACATCTCATTTGAAATATAAACTCCCTCCAAGTCAAAGTACAAGTCCTCAAAAGCTTAATATACAAGTCATTAAGCATGATCTCCAAAATAGCCGTTTTACCTCCATTTTCATTCTAATTTTTTCACCATCACTTGTGTGCAAGCTACTATACTCAATATACAATGTGTAAACCCTAATTATTCTATTCATAAGCTTTTATACACATTTTACACTCAAAACCCTATTCAAAAGTCAGAAACCCTAACCCGAGCAAAATAATAAACCATGACTCGTTTCTTCATTTTTATCCATTGTAAACCTAAACCAATACTTAAATAAGTTATAATAACATAAATTACAACATTCTCAATCATATTCCATCATCATTTCATCATTCTACCTCAATTATCCAAGAAACGAATCCAGAAAACCCTAATTGTACCCTAATTGTGATTTTGACCCGTTTACTCATTTTCAGACCATCTCATTCTCAAGTAAGCAACCAAGAGTCATTGTAAACCCATAAAATGAGTTTACAAACCTTTATACATCATTAACCATCCTTGCTTCAACAATGTACGAGAATTACAAAGCTAGAAAACCCTAAAAGCCTTATATGAACCCTAATTCCAAGCTACGGCTTATTCTTTCAATTTCAACCTATTTTAACTTAAACCAATGACCAAAATTCATTGATAATACTTTATATAAGCCCTAGGATCTATATTCAATCATTCCTAATCAAGAGTATTCAAAATATAAACCAAGAAACTCAAGAAAACCCTAAACGTGCCCTAATTAAACCCGTGACCTCATTTCTTCAATTTTAATACGTTTTAACCCAAACCAATTGCTAATCTTTGCTAATCCTTCCTATATCAGACCTTGGCTACATATATTAACTATCTTTAATCATCTATACACGAAATAAATACTTGAAAACTTGTGAAACCCTAGTCGAACCACAAAACAGCCTCAACCCTTTCATACTCAATTTTGACCCATTTCAAACCATTCCAAGTGCAAATAACTTATGTGAACCTATTTTAGAATCCCTTAATCAGCTTATTTACCTACTTAGACCATTCCTTGGACAAAATTAAAAGCACGTGGCCTCTCTTTTGCTTACTTTAGCCCCGACATCACCAAGACCAAAACACCTCACCAAAGCTACTTCCTAGCTTATACACCACATCTACTAGCCCCTCCTCATCACCCTCTATACCTCCTATGTGTCCTAACCAGATCATAACCCTTTCTTACTCCTTATACCTTCAAATGGGTATAAATAGGACTCCTATGTGTTCATTCTTCTTCATCCCCCACTTCCTCCTCTATAACCCTTACATAGAAGCAATAATTTGCTCTAATAGATCCTAAGTGATCTTAATAAGGCTCAAGTAGAAGTTCAAGAAGCGAAGCCCTAATGAATTGAAGCCCCGGAGTAAAGATACAAGGTGTACGAGTGGAAATACTACCCGATTCTGACCCATTTCCACCATTTTTGATCCTTGAAGCTCAAACCCAGGTTTTGAATGTTCTACTTCTGCTACTACACCCTTATAATGTTCATATGATCCTAAATATACTCTTGTTAAAGTTTCATAACTCAATTCATGCTCATTTTCCATTTTGATCCAAAACCGTACACCCGAAACCCTAATTTTGCGTTTTTCTTAAAACTAAATGTTATAATGATTAAATATTGTTATAATCTATCCTAGCATGCTTAACTAATGTTAAAATAACTACTTTATTGATTAATGAAGGAATTTGAACTTAAAACCCACGCGTTTACGTTTTGAAACCCTAATTCGACCCGTTTTGGTTCCTAGCTTAACGAATCGTTATTTTAAACTTGCGTTGCGTTAAATCTTCATATTTTAGTTTATTATAACTTATAAATGTCTAATGAAATGTTAAAATAAGCTTGCATGGCAATTTGGACATGTTTTGTAATTATAATCCATGCAAGGGGTATATATCGTAACTTTTAGAAACTTATAACTAAAAGGACTAAAAATGTCATTTTATCAAAGTTATAACTATAGGGGTCTATTATGTCACTTTTCAAAGTCCAAGGTTTACTTGGTATATCTTTTAAAGTTGAAGGACCAAAGTCATAAAAATGCAAACTCCAAGGGCTTATTTGCAATTTTCCAAACCCTAGGGTCTAAAATGTAACATTTTGAAAAAGTATAAAATCATATCCAAAACATTACAAGACATAACTTTAATTAACGCTTCTCGTGCTTAACATTTCCAGATATTGATTAAAACACTTAAAACCGATTATATCGTATCACAATACTAGGGAGCTTCATATTAAGGAGTTTCATCTTGGTATTACATTCTGACTGAGTTGTTGGGTTTACGATTTAAAGTGCCCTAGCTCCTCAAACGTTTACTGAATGACTTCTGAATTATGATGGCCCGAACGGTGATACAATAATTCCAAACTCTTCAATCAAACTCATAACTCTTAAACCAAAGTTCTAAAGTACAATCTTCCTAAGACTTGACATATTCTACTCAGGTTGTGTGACGTGGCTATTTACTATCATTTTACTATATCAACATTCCCCGGTTAAGATTGTGATAAGGTCGTCAGCTTTCATTTCAGAATATTTATTACATCTACCTACCAGGTGAGTTCATAGCCTCGCTTTTCAATCTTTTGAATGTTTTATAAACCCGCGAGGGGGATACATGCTTGTTACAAACTCTTTTACATACTCGTTTATCTTATAACAATGTGATTACTTTTCAAAGACTTAATGAGTTCATAACCTCACATTTCAATACTTTATAAACCTGTAATACCTGCTATAAACCATGAATGCAAGTGTTTTTCCAACTGTATGCTATCCAGATATATTATTGCCTAAGTAGCTTCCAGTGCCATTATTTCCATATCATGAATCATTAATTACTTGCATTGCGAGTGAACGCGAATATTGTGAATAGATCTATTGGGGGTGACGGCTCCCGTTTGTATACCCATGCTTGGGGTAGCCAAACGCACTATATTTGTCCTAATAGGTAACCTTGGCAAGTTATCTTTTCCACGGGGACATCTGTCCCTAACCAATATCACTACGGTGATTTCCCTGTTAATGTATTGATGTCATGAGCTTAGGTACAATAATAATGTTACCCTGATTTTCCATGATAATTGTATTCGTTGCAATTATTACCATTATAGTGACTTGCATTCAACCATATGATAATATTCAACTGTTTTCCCATGATAATACTATTCTCCATAATAATACTGATCTCCATGATAATTATCCCTGCAATGCCAATATTTCCATTACGATAACTTGTTTTCAACTATTACATTTCAAACCTATGAATTTCACTCAACCTTTGTGTTGACCCTTTTAGCATGTTTATCTCAGGTAATTAAGCAAGTTGCGGCACGGAGTGGCATGGACTCGAAGATGGCTGAACTGTTATCATTCAAACTTGATATTTTAGATTTTGGGACCTGCATTTTGTAAAAACTCTGATTATAATGAATGATAACTAAATTTTTCCAACAACGTCTCTTTTAAAGTTGTTTTCTATGATTATGATTGTTGTATCCATGAAGTAATACCCCAGATTAGCTTCCGCTGCTATATTGTAAAATGGGGGTGTTAGCACATTATGCCAAAAGTCCCTATTATCATGACTTTAATCACTTTCGTTGTGAAGCAAATATTGTGGATAGATCTATCGGGATTGACGAATCCTGTTTGTGTTAGCGGATAGGTAACCAAACACAACTATATTTTGTATTTCTAAGATTATGGCAAGTACCTACATCGAGGGCCATTATCTATTATAATATATTTATTTATATCATTTTTGGGTATATATATACATAGTCAGTTTGTGTGCCATGAGCTTAGACCAGACTATACTATATAAGACATGACCAAACAGACCAAACAAGACAATAACGCAGTAATACACTATTACTATGATAATTGCATTCGTTGCAATTATTACAAATAACGGGTATATAATAACGTGACCCAAGATATAACAATAACATATTTTCATATAATTGTGTTTTGTACAATTATTAACACTATGACTTGTATTCAGCTGTTATCACAACCTATGAATTTCACTCAACCTTTGTGTTGACTTCTTTAGCTTGTTTATCTCAGGTAAATGCGCAAGTTGCGGCACGGGTGGTATGGACTCAAAGATGGCTTGAACTGTTATCATTAACTGATTTTTAGATTTTAGGACCTGCATTTTGTAAAAAATCTTAATTATAATGAATGATAACTAAAATTTCCAACAAACATCTCTTTAAAGTTGTTTTCTATGATTATGATTGTTGTATCCATGAAGTAATACCCCAGATTATCTTCCGCTGCTATATTGTAAAAATGGGGGTGTTACATAAATGCTCATGAAGTCGCTCCATCCACTCGTTGGGAAAATTATGGCCAGGGACCATATGCAAACGCCAAAACTGAAACAGCTTATAACCCATATCTTGATATTAACCATATCTTTGGTAGGAGCTATGGATTAGATAACGTGGATTATACTCAAGACAATCAGGAACATAAGAAGGAACATCGTGATCCATCAACCTGCCGTGTTAGAAGATTCGAGATGATAAAATACTCATTCGATGTTGAGGATGAGTATGTTGCCATTAAAGAACACGAGCACTCCGACCATTCAAAAACCAACATCGATACATGTCAAGCTTATCGAGAACGTTTTCGCATTATTGATGAAGGATGGCTCGTGATGAAGGCATGCGATGAATGAAGCGAAAAGAAGAAAAAGTCTAACTTAAAGACTACCTAGAAGAAAAGTGCTTACCAGGAGAAACCCCAATTGTTTTTAATTGTTTGAAAAACTTTAATTTTAATTGTTTTATTGATTCTGTCTTCTCAGACACTCAATACGGCGTATCAAACCTCTATGGATACGTCGTATCGAACCTGTCTGGAGGTTATCAGTCTTTAATTTCTGCATTTAATTTCTGTAAAACTTTAAAACATTTGTTTTCACAGGATGCGATACGGCGTATCCTTGGGTTTGGGATATGGCGTATTGACTACCTGTACAATGTGTTTATTTATTTTCCTGCATTTTAACCATTGTATAACCAAGATAGGAATTGCACTTTTGTCTTCTAAAATTTTATGCAGGACCTTGCTATAAAGAAATTAACGATATGGTATACTTTGAAAAAGACGTGTGTTGAATTCGTACGAGCATTTTGACGCCTTGTCAACACACTTTTGCTCAAGAACTCAAATTGAAGAATCATCCCGAACAACATATCAGGGGAGTTCCTCGTTCTAATTCTATTTCCCATTTTCTTTAATTGTTTTATCTATACAACGAGGACGTTGTATAATTTAAGTGGGGGGGGGATTGAGAATTAGAACACCTACTTATCTTTTATGATAAATAATATGCTATATACTTAAATTATGCCAAATTTTAAAAAAATTTAGCATAACTTTTGTAAAAATTACTATTTACATAAACCTGAGCACTTTATCCTTAATTACCAATTTGTGTGAATTAGCCTATTCCATTTCCAAAACATTTACTAAAATTTAATCAAAAATTATGCGTGTGCGGTGATGAGTGGACTAAAAACTTGGCTTGGTAAACTCACTCGAACCCACACCGATTTAGTACTATGGACTTAGATGGAGTAACATGTTTAACTAGTAAATTTCTAGGAATACACCAAAAAGCCTAAATGTTGTAAAATTAACTAACTACACTGGCTAGTTAAACCCTATATAACCCTTTGCTTGCTCTCACTATAAGAGTAAGATCCCCTAGAAAAACCTGTTGAACCATTCCTGTCTTTTTCACACCAAATGTCTATTTTGTTACACCTTTACACCTTAGCCTACCCTGTAGATTAAGCCTACTTAATCAAAGTTGCTAGTTGCTTTTGTGTAAATTATTATATTTCCTGTGTCAAAGCAAAAATTTTCTATCTCCGGTTAGGTCGGGAAATTGCACAATGGGAAAATATGTAGCTCGTGTATTTTGTTACTTTCGTGATTATGTATTAGGTCCAAAGATGAAGTGTTAAAGGAAAAATTATCCGGATGAATTATGATTGTGAAGACCGTGAAATTGCACCGAGATTTATGTTATGAAAAAAAAGAAAATTAGAAAATGCATCAAAAAAAGAAAAGGATTATTGATAGTCGATTCGCTAAACTTACACCGAAAACATTCTTAGAAGGGTCGATTATTCGTTGATATGTGGATAAAAATCAACGATGTATAGTTTTGTATTAAGTGGCCGATATCACCACTTTTGTAAAAGTAATCTATGTTTGGGATAATTCGTGAAGTCGTTGTGGGAACGCCAACTTAGGTTGTCTTTGTCATTTCTATGATCGAGGCGTATGTATATATTTCGAGTCTTTATCATGGAACGGTCGAGAAAGGTTACTAGCAACTACCTTATTTGTTCAAGCTTAATCTATTGTTTTGTGAATTTTATTTAACAACAATTTGCTTCCCTTTCCTAGCAATTAACCTTAGGTTTTACTCGAATGAGGTTAAGATCGAGTCATGCATGTCTATTCCATCGTTACGGTCATGTATGAGTGAGTCAGCCACCTTGTTGGTTTATTACTTTTGGTGAAAGTTAGAAGATCCCTACCCTATATCATTCTTCATCCTAACTATAGAAAGAGCACATCACACAAAGAGAATGAATAAAGATAATCATGTTAAAAAACTCATAATTCTTACAAAATTTGTTTATGAATGATTAAATACAAAAGTAAGTTAAGTGTGATCTCCCTTGGACTTCTAGTGGAATTCTTCGAGCTATGGAGGCCTTGATCACCCCTTAGATCTGTGGTAGAATGGTTGATGATAAAGTGGCTGAATGAGGCCTCTATTTATAGATTTCCAATATGTTACGGCGTAACCTTTTACACGTTTACGCCATAAATTGCTGACGTGCACTTTCTATCTTGTAGGCTTAAAGACGTACGACTAATCAAGTGTCTATGTTACGCTGTAAATCAGACTCGATAACTCATCCTTTCATAATAATAATAATGTTACAGCGTAAACCTTGCGTGTGGTTATGCCGTATCTTGTTGGTAACGGTCTTGCCTTTATTAGGTTATGGCAATACACTATCAGTAGGGTTACGTCATAAAGTCTCATAAAAATCCTTGTTTCTTCATTTTTGGTCCTTTCCCGTGTTTCTTGTCCCATACTTTACAATTACCTTGAAAAATAAAACAAATAACCATAAAATTATCAAATTCAAGTATTTATAAGACAATTGCAAGTATTTTTAGGGGAAAATTGACACTAAAAAGTATCAAAATTTTGATGTTATTAAATATCCCCCCACTTGACTTCTGTTTGCCCTCAGGTAGACCTGTTTAGAATAGTTTATAAAAATATTTCTCTAATTTAACTTAAACAAATTAAACTATAAAAGACTTATGCTAGAAACATCAAAGCCGAACACCTCACAAAAAATGGATCAAAAATCACTCAACTCTCAACTAGTCTAAGTGTTCATTTTCGGGTTGATCGCTTATCTGCACAGTAATAACATGTATTCTATCATAAGCTTAAAAATTACACAAATCTACACCAGCTAGAGTTAGGGTCTAAACAATTCTTAAAGGCAACATGGGTGACATAACACAGGTTTATTGGGTGATATAAAAGGTTAGGATAGACATGGGATACACATTTAATTGGTGTTAAGATAAAAACACAAAACAAATAGTCATATATAATCTAAGGTATCCATAACCGGCTACTGTCCATCCATAGTCCAAGTCTTCAAGTGCGAAAATCTGATCATATCATCATAATGGGTTAGCTAATAATGAGATCTTGCGGAGCGTGCTACATCATTCTTCACTAGGTGGACTTATACGTTGCACCACCCTTTATACTTCGGCATGCTTATAGTTGACCAACCCCATATCACTAGGTGGGCTTATAGTTGCCACCACCTTATTTGGTTTTATAACACGTAACCAACATCAGGAGTTAGATCACTAGGTGGCTTATAGTTGCACCACCTTTTCTTTTTCATTTTTATAATACTCCTGTATATTACATATCGCATATCCCCCTACTTGAGATAAACAATATCAAAAGTGATAATACCAGGGGTCTTCCATGATCATAATAATATGTCTTCAATAAAAGTGCCAATCTTTGAACCATTTTTCTGAACCATGGACTTAGGTAGCCAAAAATGTCAACACTAGGATAAATATAGACTACAAGGTTGGCTAAGGCAAATGTGTAACAGAAAACATAGGTAAAATATAGATTGGCTTAATAAGGGTGAACTAGGGTATCTTGCACTAATGAGAAGTGCAACACAAGAGTTTTTAACATGAGAGTCGACAAGTCAGTCTAACAAATCAGATAAACACACACATATAGCTTATTTGGGTGAATTCCTAAATTTGCCTCTCGAACCATCTATTCATGTTAATCAATAGGTCCTCAAAATGAGGTACATAGCCAAGTTTTCTAAAGTCTACACTACTACCGGCACACTCATATTTTGGTGAGTTTTGTATAATGAATGAAAACGGAACATTAGGCTTAAACCTCACTAACTAATAATAAAGGGTAATATGCATTCGGCAAAGATTAATTCTAGTTTAGTAAGAAAAATATGTTAATTTTTTTAAAATCGGCACCATTTTTCAAAGAAAACTAGAAAATCAAAGGCAAGAATAGGCCAAGTGATAATTCTACTCCATCCCCCACTTGTTTTGTACAATGTCCCTATTGTACATTAAGGAAATGAAATAAACAGGAAGAGTAGAATTAGAACAAGAAACTCCCTGAGCATTAGTTTTGAACCATATGAATTTAATAAGTCGATGTAGAAATCTAAAATCTCCACGTGAGCAAAGCTCATTTCCTCTGTGAATCACTAAAACAAACAAATATCAATAAAAACCCCCCCCGCCCCCCCCCCCCCTCCTCAAAAAGAAATTATACAAAAAGACAATTTCTAACTCACTTTCGTAAGAATCACAGTTGCATTTAGCATATGCAACAAGCCTTTTAAACCACTTGGTGGCCTAAGTACGAGTGAAGTCTCGTGAGTGGTTTAAGATACATAACCCACAAAGTTCATCGAAGAGATATACAAGGTTTAGCAATATTAAAAACTTATTTTAAGGTTTTGGAGAAAGAGGTTACGACGAAACTCCGATGGTTTACACCGTAATCCCAAGTGTATTTTAAATTTTTTAGATTATAGGTTTACGAAGTAACCATAAGAAGGGTTACATTGTAATTGAATAGGTTACGGCATAACCATGTATGTTACGCCGTAACTGCTGCTAAATCAGCAAAGCTACCACACAATTACGGGTCAAGTTGGTCTCGAAAGTTGCCTCCTAGCTGCTGAATCCTGCTGAACAAAGTAAAACATGCAAACAAACTAATAAATGAAATTTAAAGATAAAAGACGGGTTGTCTCCCGACAAGCACTTTTGTTTATTAACGAGTCTTTAAGTTAGACTCATGCCCACTTTACGTTTTGTCGTGGGTATCTTCTCCTTGGTTCATTTCTTGTCGGATCATTTTTCTGAATCGTGATCCGTTTAACTCGTCCCAGAGACAATGTGTCTTTTATTTCGTCGGTAACACAAATGAAGCTATTCCCATTATCAAACGAATATCTGGTTATTTCAAAAGTTTCTCATGTAACCTATGTGGATCCTATTTCCTATCTCCATTTTCTTTTTTCGTCCTCTTCTAACCATAATATGTACCATCATTCTATGGCCTTACCTTAGATATTCTTATAGATTTCCCATATCATATCAATAATATGGCCATTCTTTTCCAATTCCTGATAAAGGGTGTAAAGAAAGAAGCCCTCCATACACTTAGGCAGAAACCGGGTCAATACATATGCTGCCAGAATCACTAAGATGATTGCTGACATTGAAGATCGACATCATGGACCCAGTGATGCAATGCACAACCCTCCCTAGCCACTCAGAATCTCTCAAAAGATTTCTGTTTCATTTCTCACGGAGACTAAACACGTTATCTATTGACTTTCTCACTCCGAGTTAGTTGATATTGAACAGGTGGCAGTCAGCTCCAGCCTCCGATTACTAGAACCAAAACGCACTATTGAGTCTAGAGCCAAGAGATCGTCAATTAATCTCGTTAGGACACATATCCAATTCTCTTGTCTTTCACACACTGTGGAAACAAGTCTATCCTAAGAGTCCTACGCATTATCCTTGTGATATTGCCAGAACATCCGAGTGAAACGAAGGTTTTTCACAATGAAGATGGAAATCCTGCTAGAGCCAACATCAAACAAGCTCTTGGTAGGTGACTTGTGCGATTCTACTAGAATCAAACTTGTGTCAACTGGAAAGAAACGATGGTGCGATTCTGAGTGAATCAAACTTGTTCCAGTATAAGAATTGACGGTTATTGATCATTTGACAAACAATCAAAACTCTCGAAGTGTTACAAAATATTTTCATAAGAAACACTTAGACTGATTTTTCAAATCAATTTTCTCTTTATTGCTAACTGTTTCATTACAGGATAATTTAAAGATGGAGATGGAGATGGAAATTCCCAGTACCAGAGATATCAAGTGAATAACCGAATGCTCAGACACGACCTACACTTGTTATGAAGTTATGAAAGACCTCATAAAGGTGTCAAAGCTTCCGCAAACTCTGATATCGTGTATTTCTTCACAAGTGCACAAGATGGCGATCCATTACAAGATGATGTAAGATTATGTTTGGGTGATGATCTCAAGAAAGCTCAAGATCACAATCAAAGACAAGTCAAAGATGAATCAAAAGATCACTACCCCAAATGTACAAGATATCAAATGTCTACGAGCTAAAGACTGAAGTGATTAAGTTTAGTATTTTTAGGGGTGACCTCCCTTAGGGGGAGATTGTTAGATATTAGAAAAAAGATAGTCACCCCGTGTATTTTACTGTTTATTATAGCTCGTAGTTTAATAGTGAATAGTATGATTTTTGGTATTAAGCCAGGTACTAATACCCGGTATATTGTAAGAACTATATAAGCCTCTTCTAACTTTGGAAGAGGTAAGCTAGTCATTTATTCTTTTCTTATAAAACACATTTTCTCTCACTAGAAAATCTCTCTCATGTGTTTCTCTCTCTAGAAACTAGCCAAGTCCAAGAATCGACCCCGTGTTATGATATAGGATATACCACAGTACATTTACCACCCCCTCATTTGAGTACGAGCCTCATTGGAGTTTCAGTTTTCCAGATTGTCAAAATCTGTGTATGATCACCCGACATTTTCAAGACTTCTATTTTGTCTTTCCATGTGCTCAATGCGGGCAAGAGAGAGATCATCTTAGGGTGGGGGATTCATAAATTTCTCAATTTTTCCTCATGCGTGCAAATTGTCTTTACGAGAGCTTTCTCCCTCTCAAATTCTTGAGGTAGCGGCAGAAGTAGAGGAGATGATCGGTCACGGCCTTATTTTCTTTTAAGGTTAGGAGAGAATTTGATTTAGATCATAATTTTTCCTCAGGGAGAAGAGAGAAGGGAAGAATTTCTTGAGGATATTAAATATGGTGATCGCATTGGAGGATGGAGGCACAATCGTTGGCATAATGGCTTGGACAAATGTGTTGGAATAGGTGTTCTTAGATAATATGCTTTGGCTAATTGACCTTCATATAGGGGTCATCATGAAAAAGTGAAAAGAGTTGGTGAAGATATTGGTACTACACTATAATAAGTTATTTGAATGTGCTAGATTAAGTATATCCCAGGTTGTTGAAGCTGGTGCGGAATAGTCTTGGGGGAAGCCTGGGATATAGTCCGGAAAGTTAGAGAGAAAAAAAAAGTACTCCGCAATATTGAAAGTAGGGTGGTTAGGAGAAGACATCACTCTGTTAACAACCCAGCGGTAAATAACATAAGTTATTTATATAATAGTATAATAGTTATGTATTTTTACATACTATTCGGGAGATGTAGTGGCACGGAGGACTTTCTTGGATGAAAATAGAAAAGTAGTTATAGTTAAGGTTTCAACCTTGTTCTCTATAACCGTGGCTCTTGATACCAATCTATAACACCCCAATTTTGACAAATATAGCAGCAGAAGTTAATCTGGGGTATTGTTTCATAGTACAACAATAATAATCATAGAAAACGACTCATAAAGAGACGTTTTTGGAAAATTTAGTTATCATTCATTTATTCATCAGAGTTTTAGAAAAAGAGAGGTCCCAAAATCTAGAAACATAAAGTTTAAATGATAACAGTTTAGCCATCTTCAAGTCCGTGCCATTTCGTGCCATATGTTGCTCAATTACCTGAGATAAACATGCTAAAAAGATCAACACAATGATTAAGTGAAATTCATAGGTTTATGATAAACAGTTTTAATACAAGTCATCATAACAGTAGGCTATGTTGTTATACACCCATAATAGTAATAATTGCAATGTAGATACAATTATCATATAAAACAGTATTATTGCCCTAAGCTCATGACACCGAAGCCTTGAGATAATTAATAATCACAAGTAGTTGCCCCAACGGGTGCCTTTGCCAAACACCCGCATAGTTGATTCAAATGAAGTGCGTTTGGTTACCAAAAGTACAGGTATACCAACGGGGGAGTTCAGTCCCAAATAGATCTACTCACAGCATTCACGCTTACTCCGAAGATTAATTAACGGTTCATGATAGTGGGGTCTTAATGGAAAAAGTAGGGAATTAGGCAATAATGCATCAGGATAGCATATAGTTGGAAAAACACTTGTATTCATGGTTTATAGCATGTATCCCCCTCGCTGGTTTATGAAACATTTGAAAGATTTAAAATGCGAGGCTATGAACTCACCTTAACAAGGAAATCTGATTGATGGCAAAAGTATATCAATGAAATGCGTCCGTATGGTAGTACGATGTTATCTACCAGGCGGGAAAGTTCAGTATAATTGAAAGTAAAACATCTTCAACACATAACCTGAGGTAATATGTCAAGTCTTAGTTTGAATGTTTATATTTCAAAACTTCATAAAGTTTTAATGTAGTATCATTTTGATTTATTTATTATGGAAATATCGCATCACTGTTCGGGCTATCATAATCCAGAGGCCATGTAGTATCGTTTAAGGAGCCAGGGCGCTTTAAATCGTAAACCCAGCAAACTCGTCAAAACGAATACCCAAATGGAACCCCTCACATGAAATCCCTAGTAACGTGATACGTTATAGTTTTAAGTTTCTTCAAAAGCTAGTCGATGTGTAACACCCCCAAAATACGATACGTAGCGCAATACAACATTTGGGGTGCTACTTCATAATACATGCACACGAGTCCCAGTAAACGTTCAAAGATACGTTTATAAAACATAATTTCATTTATTAGAAAGATCAGAGTTACATAGGTCCCAATACCATTATAGAAATTATTTCTAAAAGTCACAACACGACTTGATTTCTAAAAACATTATTTAGTTTATCACACAACTTCACCGAGGCACCGTCCTTGATATGCGTTCCGTCTCATCCAACCATCAACGACAATTAACCTGACATACATGCTTGAAAACGTCAACAAAACGTTGAGTGAATTCATAGAGTTTACAAATAATAGTTAGAACGCATAATTTGGTTCAACAAAACATATAACATTGGCTCGTAAGTCAAGTTATAAAAATATTGATTTCCAACTAAAGAGCCCGTGTACCGAAACTTAACACATTCATTCCCGTAGGACGAAATTATGTCCGAGAAGTATGCCACTTCTCCTAATACTAACCACAAAATGTCCGTTTGACAGGGTGGTCCCAACGGATTCAAACCCCGGACAGGGTTGTCAAACCCAATAGATCTATTTAATGCATTAGCGTTCACCAACACATGGTAACTAACGGTCACACAGCAAAAAGGCATATACTCAGTAGTGAAGGAATCATATTCAAGTATCAAAAACAGTTTGCGTTCAATTTCACAAAACAAGCAATATATCCCCCTCGCGGAGTTAAAAACATTGAAAACTTTAAAAGCGAGGCTATGAACTCACCTTGATCAAAAGCCGATGATTAAACAATAAAGTCTAGCACGAAAATCCACAAACGCGATCACGACCTATAATTAGAGTCGTTCGATTACTATATCGAAAAGTATAATCAACGATGCGTTCATCGTATCAACAAAATCATATATAGTATATATATATATATATATATATACAACCGGATAGCCAGACAAAAGACCACAGGTTAACATTCCATTATTTCCCCATAACATCATCATCAGCCGAACTTACATAACATCTAATTGAAATAATCCCCCCTCCCCCAATTAGTAAACTACACCAATATACTATGGGAGTATACCCCACCAAACATCAAACAAATCTCCCAACCGGAACCATCCGACCGGTTAACCGGTCCTTATGTAATAATAACATAACCCCAACACAAACCCCCACCCCACCACCCACCCATCAGAAAGCTTTTCACACGAGCAATAATACATCTGTCGCATTGTTAACTCAGAGTATGTGGCTGAGTAGTTGAAGGATACTGCAGATACATCGCACAGATCATCAGTGTATGTGCAAATACGGAGTTTGTCTGCCTCGCCTGCGTCGCGAATTGTGCTGACCTCGACTCAGAAACATATACCCCGTGGGTCCCGCTGCACCCACTACTCGACTGGAATGTGTTATAGTAAGGACTATTACAGAAGACATAAATAATTTGTATAAGAACGAGTCTGCAATCGAGAACAATATAGCATGGCTCATGAGGATACAATTGGCACTCAGTCATCTCTGAGATCATAGTTAATGAAATGCAAATTATGTGAAACCAACATAGCACTAAGATTGTGCACTCGTATCAGTATATATTGAACGACTTCGAGAAAAGCAATTCCTAGGATCGGGTGAATAAGAGAGTGTTGACACCTACTGCCACCCCCAATAAACAAATCTCAATCCTACCCCCACCCCCCAAAAACTAACCCCCACCACCACACACCATCCACCCCCCCTTCCCCCTTCAACCCCCCCCACACAATATACCCCCCACACCCCCCCACCCACACCTCACCCCCACCCCCCTCTAACTCCCACCACGCCCTACACACCACCCCACCTCCCCCCGCCCCCCCCCCCCCCCACCCCCCCCCACCCCCCCATTCGATCTACACACACGTCTCCACCCAACTTGCTACCCACAATGTCCACACAACCACATCATGTTATCGCGCTGCTCGCCCCCGACGCCCCGCTGCGCAACGCTTCTACATGTACTCACCAAATGCAGATAACGTGAAGCGCTTAACACACGCTTCCCAGCTAGCACATCGTGCTCCAATCTCATATTATAGCCCCCCTCCACCCTCCCTCTACCATTCCCCCCCCATGCTCCTTGATACATATCTACCATGATCGAACTAATGTCTTCATGTAATATACTAAACTCTACAATACGTGCGCCTATGAGACATACGCATATCTTCCCATCAATCCACTACGAGCCCACGGCGACGATCCTGACGAATCTCATTAAAGTATAATCAACGATGCGTACATCGTAACGGCAAAATCATATATACTTATATATATAAACATACATGTGATGAGAAATCCACTTGCGCGACCTAAATCCCAAAACCCCACTTTATTGAGTTATAATTATTCCTCACGTTTTATCTTACGTGACTTTAATTGAAAACTTTATATTTTTGATAACTTTCTATTTTTAGAAAGTTAATATTTTCGGAAAGTTACCATCTTTGGTAAGTTTAAACACCTAAGTGTATTTTTAATACTTATCATCTTATTTATATTCATGTACTTGGTTAAAAATTATATAAGTCTTATATAACCTGTTAACTTTTTAAAGTTAACATTTGACTTTCTTTGACATTTATACTTATATATGTTTTTACCCAAATATGACCCGCGTCAAACGACCCTCTAAATCACATTTTCACGATTCGGACAAAGAAGAGATTTTAAGCGAAACGATATTCCAGACAACTTTTTAGTTTTAGCCGAGACCTGAATCTCGACAGAAATTGACCAAAATGCCCCTGTAAGTTTCTGCATGAACTTGTATTTTTAATAAAAACGCAGCAGTTTGACCATCGGTTTTGACCCGCTATATCACGTTTTCGTGACTTTGACCAAGAAACGATTTTATAGAAAACGTCATTCCGGACAACTTTCGTGTTTCGCCGGAAGGCCGAAACGGACTCAAAAGTGCCCAAAATGGCTATCGAAAATCAGAATAGCAACCAAAATAAGCTTAAATAACTGATTGAAATTTTTAGTTTTTCTAAACTTGTTTTCGCCGTAACTTCTTCGTTATTAGGAGTTACGGGACGCTCAAATTATCGAAACGCTCGTAAAAATACTCCCTACAATATTATCTAATCTAAAATAAGATTTTACAAAATCTCGAACCTCGTTTTCTGTGCCCAAGTTTCTGTCCGAATTTATACTTTACAGAAACATCATAATAATTATTTTTGATTCAAAGTCCAATTACAATATATCTATTATGACACATAATTATCACCTATGTCTTTCAATCAACAACATGAACTAGTCTAATCACGCAAGACCTCGGATTTCATCACATATAATATACGAAATCGAATCAAACAAACAAACCAAACGAAACAAATGAATAGGAAAATACTCACAACAACACACAAGGTGTTGGTTTCGGCCTTCTTTGTGGTTCGAACTCTCGGGCATAAACACTAACGAAAACCCCAAACCATTTCCAAGCTAACCCACTTGATTGTATCGCTAATCTAACCCTTTTAAACACTCTCCTAGATCGAAATATCATGAGCCAAACCGAAAACACTTTTTCTTCAAAACCCATTGCATGTATGTTTTTCTTATATGAAAACGTAGGCCTTAATGAGGGGATTAATATTTTGAAGTCAGATCGCAATGCATTTGGATATTCCGGCGACGGTGGTGGTGCTCGGCCAGTTATACAAGGGAGGGGAAAAACACACATTTTTGTTTAATAAAAATGAAAGTGTGTGTAATTGGTGTTGTATATATATAGGATATAAGTTTGGGAGTTTAACACATATGGTCCCTCCTTCCTAATTATTCTCTCAAAGCTAGTACAAGGTGTTTGTTTCGCTCGTTTCTAACCGACCATAACACGTGCTAATCATTTTGGTAACTATTTTTATTCCGTCACATTTCATTATGTTTAAAACGTTTAATCAAAGGTGCACATTTTAAAACACGGGTCCGGCTCATGGCAAGGAACAAAAGACGACATTCGTAAAAATAATAAATTTACGATCTTAAAGATAATAACGAGACGCATCGTAAATTTTTATGATACTTAAAACGGTTAATGAACACGCGGTCAAACAGTGACTCGCGAAACGTCAAAAATAAATATTTTAAATTTTCGTTCGTGATAAAATACGAAAATAATTAATTACGACAAATAAAATTTTAAATGTCGACGTTCGTTCACATAAACTTATAAAATAAATATTATGACATCGAATTAGCAATCGTCATACGCGTCGTGAAACTCGGGTTGTTACACGATGATAAATTACGTTAAATATATAATATAATTATTTTATAATGCGTCGATCGATGATTAATAACGATAAATGTGTCGGGTTTTAATAAAATCGAGTCTTGTAATATTTATATATATTTTTATAATTTGTATAAAAATATTACATTTTATATTTTTAAGAATGAAAAAATGGCAATATATACCCTTGATTTATATTTAATTTACAATATTAATCCTTTAATATATAACCTTATATAATTTAATCCCTTAACTTTGAAAATTGGCAAAACAGTCCCTTAAGGTTTTAAGTTTATGAATATGACATTTCCAGCCCCTCTAGTTATAATTTCAAAATATTTACAATATATACCTCTTGCATGGGATTTATTTGCAAAACAAGTCCAAAACCATAATAATGATATTTGTGAAATCCAAAAGAGTTTTGCAGCTTATGGCTTATTAGATTAAGCTAAAATAAGTAGAGTTTACGAGCTTATAGCTTATGGAAAGGGCGTATGAACTTAAAAGCTTAAAAATGGGTTGTTTGGGTTCGAATTCATAATCCAATGGGTTTGAACATTTAAGACTTGTTAAAAAGCTTATAGAAATGACAAATGAGCTTATAGGAATAGCTTATTATAACAGCTTATGATCTTAGCTTATAGGATTCAAGAAAATGGCTTTTTAGGGTTTCATAGGGCGCGTTTGGTTTTTAAATTTTAACATGCATGGGTTGTGATTCAAGGCTTTTTAACAAGAGCTTATATATGATCATAAGGAAGCTTATTAAAGTTTCAAAAAAGAAAAATGAGCTTATTGAACAAGAAACAAGCTTACTTGAGCTAAAACGGGTCGTATAAGGGGTTTTTGGTTTCGTATGCCTAGTAACGACTTCAAAGCTTCTTTCTCTTGATTTCTTGGATTCAATTCTGATCTTGGGGCTTCACTTCTCTTCCTTGATCTTGATTAAGGCTCCATTTGTGTGTGTGTTAAAGATTTGAGGTGTGTTTGAAGTGATGAGGGGTTCGACCCATTTATAGTATGTGAAAACTTGGTGGCTAAGGGTTGGGGCTTGAAGTAAGAACCAAGGGTGTAAAGTGATGAATTAGGATGGCTAGAGGGTGAGTGAGGTGAGCTAGGATAGTAGCTATGAAGAGTTGTAAGGGTTTTGAGGGGCACGACTTATCATGGGATGACAAGGAGGTGACAAGACAAACTTGGTGGCCAAGGTTGTGATGGAGGTGCTTGTATAATTTCTTGGTGACATGGTAGTGATGTCATAATGGTGCTTGAGATTTAAAATGGGTTAAAATGAAATAAA
This sequence comes from Tanacetum coccineum, assembly GCA_026074375.1. Lineage (NCBI taxonomy): Eukaryota > Viridiplantae > Streptophyta > Magnoliopsida > Asterales > Asteraceae > Tanacetum > Tanacetum coccineum. Next base: position 61,969 of record BQNB010007690.1, on the reverse strand, counting down.
AGGGGTGTCGGGTTTGGTTTTTTTTTCGGCTTAGGGTTTTGGACTTAAGACGTGGATTAGGGTTAGGATTAAGGATAGTTTAGGGTTTAGGGTTTTAGATTAGGGTTTTAAGATGATTTAGGGTTTAGGTTTAGGGTTTAGAAGTTATGCATTGAGTATTGTACTTTTTGGTGGTAAGAAATTAGAATGAATTTGGAGGGAAAATAAGTTAGTTTGAATTCGTGCTTTATGGATTTGTACATTAAGCTTAAATGAGTTGTACATTGACTTGGAGGGAAATTATATTTCAAATGTTGTGTATTGTATACTTGCCTTGTAAGTTTGTACATTTATTTTGAATGTATACATTACATATAATTGGGGTTTTGATATAAACGTTAACGGATAAAGTTCATTTAATAGTAATGTTTTGAAAAGTACGTTAAATGGATAATGTATCTTGTAAAAATGATATTAGAACATTGACTTGACATATTAGGATGTTTACATGATATAAACATAGATATAGATGGCATTGGTTGTTGCGTGAGCTCGTTTACTTTAGTTATGTAAACTACGTTACATAATAGAATAAAGCAAAAAGGTGGTATATATAGATGTTACATTGCATCTATTTAATAGATGGATATTACATTACAACTAATTTAATAGATGGATGATTTTATTGATGAAAATTGCGAGTTGTTATAGTCATGAAAGGATTACATGAACCCGCCGTCTATTTAATATTATGTTAGAGCAATGCACAAGTAAGGTAGTATGAAGGCTATTACAAGGCCCCTAAGAGTATATTAAATGCGTGTGAAATATCTTAAGAGGGATCAACCATATGAGGAGGTAAGGTAGGATAAAGGCTGTTACCCAATGGTATCCTTTCTACGCACTCGCTTTTCCTTAGACGTCTCAATAGTAATACAAACAAAATCTGGTTTTCTCAAGCCTAACGCGTACATTTATCAACAAGAAGCAACAGTAATAGGATCTATAATCCAACTTTCATGCAATCATAAGCAAATACAAAGGAGGGTTTAGCCTAGCATGTTAAGGATTAAACAAGAACATAGATTAATCACACAACACATAGACATACTGAATGATTAATGAATAACACTCTTACTTGATTAAAACTTGGATAAATGGTAGTTACAATAGGGTTTTGAGTCCCTAAAACGACCTTTAAAGCTGCTACAAAGACGAGGGTTCGTCTCCCTAAAGCCATACAAAGTTACACACTTAAAACCATAAAATCGGTTTTGTAGATATAGAGATATCACTTCGACAGCATCGTATTGAAGTCCTGACGTCGTCGCTACGTGGATGATTCTAGATCCTCATTAAGTCGGCCACGTCCTAACGCTGTCACTAGATCTCTGACCCCATCACTGGATAGATCACGACTACATCGATTTATGCCTGCGACGCCGTCTCCACGCTCTGTAAACAATACTTCTTCATGGAATTGGTGTAGGTCCGTAATCTTGCTTGTTTCTTCTCCAAATGAGCCCAAGTCATGTGTATTCCTCCAAATGCCATCCAAGGGCTAAAAACCTGAAAACAAACGATTAAGCACATAATCTGGGCATATTTGCATGATTTAGGAGGTTAAATGACCCCTAAATAGTGTATAAAATGACACCTCATCAAATGCCCTTACATTTGAGATTTGCTTGTCCTCAAGCAAATCGGCTTTTCTACCTAGACAATAGCAATATTAGGGTCATTTAACCTACTCTTTAAAAATATTTTACAACACAACCTTCTAGACCTCGTAATTAAAAGGACGGAAAGTATATACTAGCACCTCAAATAAGTGTTTGGGATTCACTCTTTCACTCGGGTGTATAATAAATTATAAAAACTATGGGGAAATGGCAAATAAACACTCATTACCTGTCATAGCATATAAATTACCATAGGCTTGGTAAAGGATCAAACCTCTACCGCTAGGTGCAAGCATTATTTATTACTATCCAAGAGGTCTTTTAAAGGGTTGTGGGGTGTAGGTGTAAGATAAAATTAATGGAAACAAAAACGGATGGGATACATTTAGGTGGTGACTTTTGGTGAATTTGGAGTGGATGGGTTAGCTAATTATTTATAAGAATACACGTTGGTTTGGTTGCTAAGCCAAGACTCGGACGAAGATATACAAACTCTACACAACTCTACACCAATCTCTTTCTTTTTCTTTTCTTGACTCTAATATAAATATAGGCATAAGCAAATGGCAGCCCATACATTTTTTTCACTTTATATATATATATATATATATATTCGATTCTTTTCTTTTCTTTTTCTTATTTTTTTTCTATACACTTTTACCCTGCCATTGCTTAAACATATAATAATACATCATAGGGGTTTATAGATACACCCCTACACTTGAACTTTTACATACTCGATTATTTACAATCTAATAATGACCCGATCTAAGATGGATCAAAATAACCTAGAGCTTATTGAGCTCTATTGGGGGTAATAAATTACTTCTTCCCTAATTCTTCATAAGATGAATATTATCATGAATCCCAATCATCCCAAAACTGTATTTACAAGGATAAGGACTTAGCAACCGTGTACTCAAATAATTAACTTAGGTTAAAACAATAATGTACTAAAAGCGAGTACATACAAGGTAGGCTAAGGCGATTTGGGTATAACGATTGGTTTATGGGTAACAATGCTCTTCATTAATAGTCTGGCTTAACTAGAAAATTTCGAGAACCGTGAAAAAGGATAGACTCGGAGGGTTGTACTAGGGGTATCCTGCACTAAAAATGAGTGCATGGCAAAGGTGTGGGATAGTTATATGATTGGTGTGACCATCATAACAATTATAGGTTTAAAACATGGGTTAATCCTAGTGCCTCTTTTCTAGCAATCCTAATACTTACTATGCGGTCTCGGGAGGCATCACAAAAACAAGTTCTAGAATTTAATATACTACCAGTACACTCAAATAGTTTAATACCAATACCAATGCTCTAGAAACGGCGACTAAGACCATACGATCCGTAACGACGGAATAGACACATATGACTGCATTTAAACCTTAACTCGAGAAAGCTAAAGGTATAAACTATCTTGGGTATCAATAATTGATACCCGAATTATAACAACCCATAATTTTCCTTAGTGTAATTATCCATCTATTATATTTAATTGAACCATTTTCACAGAAATATTTTTGTTTTTGTTCCATCCATTATGTAACGTAACTTACATTTCCAAAGTAAACGAGCTCACGCACCTACCAATGCCAATTCCATCAACGTTTATCAAGTAAACGTCATAATATGTCAAGTAATATGTTCTAATATCCACTTTTACCACATACGTTATCTATTTAACATACCATCCATAACGTTTAATATAAAACGGACTTTATACGTTAACGTTTATATCGAAACCCCTACTATATGTAATGTTTCCATGATATACAAATGTACAAACTTATAAGGCATGTGTACAAGTTACCAAAGCATAAAATTTAAATATCTTTTCCCTCTAAAATCCTAGTACAACACCATTAAGCCCTAGGTACAAGCCGATTATGCATAACATTCAAATTTAGCCATTTCCCTCCAAAATCTTTCAAGTCTTCATACCAACCTTTTAAGCACAAATTACAACTTCTACTAGCATGACATTCGAACTACACTTTCCCTCCAACACAACCCTAGCTCGTCCTAAACCCTACCCTTAACCCGAAACCCTAAACAACCCAAAACCCTAAACTAGTTATTAACTAGAACTGAAACCTAGCAAGCTTGCTCCACCATGATGCACCACCTAGTCACCATCACCCTAGCACCTTGTCACCACCTTGCTAGCACCCTTCACCTCCTTGTCACCTACTCGTTACCTTGCACCCCAAGTTGAACCTCCTCGTCACCACCTTGATAAACTAAACCCTTCACACCTTCAAACACCTCTCCAAGCTATCTTCCTAGCTTCTATTAGTCACATACTATGCTAGGACTTCATTATTTGGCCACCACTCTTCACAACTTGGCTACCACTCTAAGTCTTTGCCCTATATATACCCAAAACCCTCCACCTTTCCATAACTCACCACAAAATTAAACCATACTCAAAATCATGTCCTAGTCGAGCCCTAGAAGATAAGAGAGAATTGATTAAGCAAGTACAAGCCAAGGTTTAAGAAGAAAGAAGTTCTTGATTCATCTCCAAAAGGATTTCGGACCATATTAACCATTTTGACCCATTTCGAGTTCTTGTAAGTTCTACAACTTATTCTATAAGCTCTTGTCATATTTTAGATCATCTATAAGCTTTGATATAACCATTTGTATACACTAAAACTCTTTTGAAAACCCTTAAACCAAATTGAGCCCTAAATGACCCATGATCATAAGGACTAAGCTCTTATGCATCTTTCATGATCATAAGGACTAAGCTCTTGAACCCTAAGCCATCATTCATATTGAATTTTCCTAAACTAAATGCGCCTTAAACACACTAAAACCCTTTTTCGAAAACCCTAATCAGAGCCTATAAGCCAAAGCTAACACATTATAAGCAACTCTAATAAAGTATAAATATCACATTTGTAAACATTGAAACAAAACCCTAAAAAGCTGAACCCATCGGGTTATTATTTTAAAAACAAACGCACACTTTTTGAGTTATTCGAGCTCGAAATAAGCTCAATTCATAAGCTTTAAGCTTGCAAAACCAACTTATTATAGCTTATTGTGTAACTAACACACACACACACACACACACAATGAATTAAGTCTCAAAAATAATTAAGTATATGGAATTTTACTAAAAACCGCAAATCGATTATGCATGAGGAGTAGATATTTAACATTTTGAAACTATTTAACTTTTGGGTCAAAAATGTAATTAACCTAAAACTTAAAATCAACAATGACCTGTTTTTGCCAACTTTTTTAAAAAATAAGGTTAAAAATATATAAAATTATATAAAGGGTTAAATTGTAAAATATTTCATACCAGGGGTATAAATGAGGCCCGTTTTTGAATTCTTAAGGGTAAAAATGTAACATAATTTAAAAAATAATATTTACAATATTATAAGACTCGATTTTAATAAAATCCTGACCACAATTATCGTATCATTCATACGGCGATCAAAACATTTATAAAAGAGCGCGCAGACACACACACACAATATTTACACACACACACAATAATTTATCATACCACTAGCATTTGAATAAACTTAAACACACACACAACAATATCGAGACACACACTATATAAACATAACGTAATCACGTAATAGGGAATTTCAAGTGAATGGGCTTTTCATTTGGGTAGAACTTTTTGATGAGTTTCTGTATTTACGATTTTAAAGTGTCTTTACTCCCTCCCAAAAATACGTTACTACATGCCTCTGGAATATGAACCGATACATGATACGATATTTTCACAAGTTAATAAACCAAATTAATATTACAGTTAAACTTTATGATATAAAAGTTTTAAAATATAAAACTAAGACTTAACATTATTTACCTAGAGTGCATAACGAAGCCTTTTATTTCCATTTGAGTGTCACTTTTGACATCAATCGGATTTCCCTATTAAGCGAGTTAACAGTAGTCCACTTTTACATGTTTTCCAAATCCAGTCGGAGAGTACGTGCTATAACCCTGAATAACAAGTATTTTCCAACTGTATGCTGAGCCTGATAAATTATTGCCTATTACCTCCAATTCCCGATATTCTTTATATCATGAACCCCATTAATCACATTGTGTGTGAACATGAATATTATGGATAGATCAATCGGGGTAACGAATCCGTATTGTGTTTACTAATGATGTAACCAAGCGCACTATATTAATTGAGAATAATAGGTAATTTTGGCAAATTACCTTCCAGAAAGGAACAATCGTTCCCTTAAATGTCATTGATATGACTTCCATGTAACGTTTTGGTGTCATGAGCTTAGAAACAATAATATTGTTTTTTCTATGATAATTGTATATCGTTGCAATTATTGACCTTTTACATAAACTTGTATTCAAACCAATATCCATGACCAGTAAGCATCTTTAACATAAACACAACAACCTATTGTATGTGACTGATAGATGTCATTGCTTTTAGCCATGGAGTCATAAACTTACTTTAATTTAACTCAATCTAATATAGCAGATTCGGACGCAATCCTACGACAGCGATGATACTACCGATCCAACTTTGCAACTCTTCTCACGGTTCATATTCCTTCGATACGTTCGATATATATACCACAGGTGTCTTCTTCGAGTGATCCCTGAGACTTGTGGTGTTACATGCCTAATGTATTTCCACTCCTTCATGCTGTCAGATCACAGCTCAAACTACTCGTTGATTGAATGATAACAAATTTTTTACCATTAAACTATGCAATCAATCATCTTATAGCGGTCTTTTCATCTATGATTATGAATGTTGATCCATGAAGTACATCCTGCAGTATGTCTCATAGCTTCTCACCCCTGCCTAATAGTGAATTATATCTATGCACACACACACACGATTGTGGAGAAAAATAACTCAAGCAATCTTCTAACAGGTATAGACAGAATATTAACTGTTATAGAAACTACACCGTAAACTATATGACACATTTTCCATCCAAGATTCAGTCCGTCCTTCATCACGAACATGCCACTCCACAATACATGATCACATGAAATACAACCTGAATAACAAGAGAATTCTTTAGTTACCAAAACACAAATATACATATGAGCTATCTAAGTCTACTAGCTAATATAACTTATACACTACTTTTCACACTAGGTTTGTTACAATAGTTAATGTCTAACATCCACCTACCCTAAAAAAGATATTATCCTATCTGATTCTGAATTGAGATACGTTTCCTCTACAAATACTCCTGAGACTATTACCCGGCTTCACCGGACTATTCACCAGCCTCACCAGAACACACTCTTCTGACCCTTTAGAGGATTCACTAAGGATTGTTCAGCCTCACTAACCATCTCACATCTTCCATGATGATCCGTATATGAAGGTCATGCAAGCATATAATGCTACTAGTAATAATCACTATTCCACTACCCAGATGAGCTCCTATATAATCACCAATTTTTTGCCTCATCTCTAGTGTTACAACCATCACCACTATCTGATCCTCAAGATTCTTTCTTCCCGAGGAGATTGTGCCACCCACCTTCGAAACGAGCCCGTTTCCCTATCACCCTCCTCTACTGATTCTTCTGCCCCACCTCAATGTTTGTTAAAGATTGGAGTGAGTTTTTCCATGTGACGCGTCTGGAGCGCATGAGGAACAAAATCGATGACTATTTTTGAATCACTTTAGATGAGCTCCATTTTGAACTCATTGAGACACATTGGGGGTGGGAGGGGGATGGGTGGGAGAGGTGATTGACGGAGGAGGGGGTCCTTGGGTAATGGTCGAGTAAATCATACACAAGAGATTATGACAAACTAAGAAACCAAAACTTCAAGAAGGTCGTACCCAATTACAGGTTTTTAAGAAAGCAAATAGGGCAAAAAAACTGTCCGAGAGATTTGTTCTTTGCTAAGCGTCAGGATTTTCTACTCTGGAGTGATATCGAGGATAACCAGTATCTCATAATACCACACACACACACCGGATCCAGATATGAATGCGTCTTCTGGACATGATCCATGAACACAAGAACCACAAAAGTTAGGACCATCCAGACTAGACTAGACTAAGATCCTTGTCATATTACAGTTTTGTTTAGTATCCAAACCACGAATAGTTTCGTTATAAATATCGTTCACTAACGACTTGGGTTCAAATTTTGGTTATGCAAAATAAATAGACGAGTTATTTATGACATAATACAATATATGAATTCCTTTATAGCCTTCAATGATACAGACATAATGTATGTCGTGTTTGTCTATCTCCAATGTCCTGAATTACGATTACTCATATCTTTATGTAATGTCTCCCGGGCTTACTATGTTTCTCTTACCATACAGGTTTTCTTAAACACTACTTTGAACCCAGTGAATCATGGATATGATTAATTATCAAGATATAGACATAGGACCCCACCTACACCACTCTAGAGACACAGGAGCCTCTTTGTTAGATCAACCCATTTCATTATCTCCGTCTTCATCAGTAAGTATCTTCATTACCGGTTAACGTAACTACACCACCACCGAGACAATCCCTTTTGAAGAGACGATTTTTTATTTGCAGAATTTAGATATACTCGTATGGATCATTACCGCGACCACGGAGTGCAAAGTTGAACAGTCCCCCGAGGAACCTAATCCCGAGGAACCTAATGAGTCAGATGCTTATTAGAGTACCCATCTTCGGAAGTCTTAGATTCCAAAATTTTCTGTTATATCCTGCAAAGTAATATCAAAGGATGTGTATTTCTTTGTTAGAACTTGTATCAAATAAGTATCTATGTCAAATGATTTCAATATCACTATGTATGAAAATTTTGATTATTATACAAAGACTACTATATCATTGTATGGATTCTTATTTTGTGTTGTCTTGTAAATGTTGATAGAATGACTCCCAAGAAGACATCAACATCTGCAGCACCACCCATGACTCAGGCCGCCATCAAGAAACTAGTTGCTGATAGTGTTGCCATAGCTCTGGAAGCACAAGCTGCTATCATGGCAAATACTGACAATACCAATAGGAACACCCGACAAAGAGAAACTCCTATAGAAAGAAAATGTAGCTACAAAGAGTTTATGAACTGTCAACCTTTCAATTTCAAAGGTACAGAAGGGGCTGTTGGTCTCATCCACTGGTTTAAACGAACTGAATTGGTATTTCTCCGTAGTAACTATACCAAGGATTGCAAAGTGAAATTTGCTACAGGTACTCTAACCGAGGAAGCTTATCCTAGTGGAATTCATTCGCCTAACCTATTGGAATAGAGGAAGCTTACAAAATTTCCTGGTCCGAATTTAAAAAGCTCTTAATAAAGAAGTATTGTCCCAGAACCGAGGTCAAGAAAATGGAAGATGAATTTTACAATCTGACTGTAAAAGGGAATGACCTCAAGACTTACATTAGAAGATTCCAAGAGTTAGCAATCTTATGTCCACCTATGGTACCAAATTCTAAGAAACTTATGGAAGTCTTCATCGGGGGATTACCCCAAAGTATTGAAGGAAATGTTACCACTTCAAAGCCTTAAACTTTAGAGGAAGCCATTACCATAACCCAGAGGTTAATAAATCAGGTAACAAAGCACAATTCTGTGCAAGGAACCAATGATCATAAATGAAAGTTTGATGATAGAAGAACCTTCACCAACAATAACTACCAAAATAATCGTAACAACAACAATAACAACCACAGCAATGATCACCACCAACAGTAGAATAAAAGGCAAGAAACCGTCAGTACTTATGCTGCCACCCCAACTGAAAATAATAGGTATACTGGGAACCTTCCCATGTGTAAAAGATGCGCCTTGCATCATACAGGACCTTGGATTGTCAAGTGTCAGACTTGCAACAAGGTGGGTCACTAGACCAGGAACTGAAGAAACAAAGGGCCAGCCACTGGAAGCAACTTACAACCAGTATCAGTGACTTGTCATGCCTGTGGGGAGAAAGGACATTACAAAAATTAGTGCCCAAAAGCAAACAACACTGCCCACAGAAGAGCATACTTGCTGAGAGACAAGAACGCTCACCAAGACCCAAATGTAGTCACAGGTATGTTTCTCCTAAACCAACATCTAGCTAGAGTATTATTTGATTCCGGAGCCGATAAAAGTTTCATATCCATATCTCTTGCTTCTATGCTTAATATCCTACCAATTACACTAGATATGACCTATAACATTGAAATAGCCGATGGAAACCTAGTAGGCACTAATACCGTTATCCAAGGGTGCACTCTAATTTTGTTAAACCAACCCTTCGAAATTGACCTTATGCCGATTAAACTCAGTAGTTTCGACGTCGTCATTGGAATGGATCGGTAATCCAAGTATCAGGCTAGAATTCTCTATGACGAGAAAGTCGTCCACATCCCAATTGACGGTGAAACTTTGATCATCTGAGGTGATCGAAGTAAAACCCGACTAAGCCTCATATCCTGTATTAAAACCAAAAAGTATATATCCAGAGGATGTTAAATTTTCATAGCCCAAGTAATGGAGAAGAAATCAGACAAAAAACGACTAGAAGATATACCAGTAGTTAGAGAATTTCAGGAAGTTTTTCCTAAATACCTACTCGGCCTTCCTCCATTTCGCCAAGTAGAATTTCAAATTGATTTAATGCCAGAAGCGGCACCAGTGGCCCGAGCACCTTACAGATTAGCTCCTATAGAAATGCAGGAACTATCTAACCAACTACAAGAGTTAGCAGACCGAGGTTTTATCCGACCAAGTGATTCGCCTTAGGGAGCTCCTGTCTTATTTGTTAAAAAGAAAGACGGGTCTTTCAGAATGTGTATCGATTACTGGGAGCTAAATAAACTCACCGTAAAGAATCGTTACCCATTACCCAGGATCGATGATTTATTCGACTAACTTTATGGTTCGAGTACTTACTCAAAGATTGACTTAAGATCAGGCTATCACCAATTGAGAGTCTGGGATGAAGATATTCCCAAGACTGCTTTCAGAACGCGATACGGACCCTATGAATTCCAAGTAATGCCATTTGGTTTAACCAACACGCCTGCTATGTTCATGGACCTTATGAACTGTGTGTGCAAACCATATTTGGATAAATTTGTGATAGTGTTCATCGATGATATTCTCATCTACTCCCGTAACAAAGAAGAACATGAAAATCACCTGAAAATAATCCTAGAATTACTCAAAAAGGAAAAATTATATGCCAAGTTCTCCAAATGTGATTTTTGGATCAGTACCGTGTAGTTTCTTAGGCACGTAATTGATAGCCGAGGAATTCACGTTAACCCTGCCAAGATTAAAGTAGTCAAGGATTGGGCATCTCCTACCACACCTATAGAGATACGACAATTCTTAGGACTCGTCGGCTACTATCAAAGACTTATCGAAGGTTTTTCGAAGATTGCAAAGCCTTTGACTGAATTAACCCAGAAAAACAAGAAGTATATCTAGGGAGAAAACCAAGAGTCAACTTTCCAACCGCTAAAACAGAAGCTTTGTGAAGCTCCAATCTTAGCATTACCAAAAGGAAATATTGATTTTGTCGTTTACTGTGATGCATCACATCACGGTCTGGGAGCGGTGTTAATGCAAAGAGAAAAAGTTATTGCACATGCATCCCGACAACTCAAGCCTTATGAAGAGAACTATACTACACACGACCTTAGATAAGGAGCAGTAGTGTTCGCTCTTAAAATTTAGAGATACTATTTGTATGGCACAAAGTATACTGTGTTCACTGATCATAAAAGCCTTCAACATATCCTTGATCATAAAGAATTGAACATGAGACAACTCCATTGGTTAGAATTACTCGCAGATTATAATTGTGAGATTCGTTACCATCCTGGAAAAGCAAATGTTGTAGCAGATGCCTTAAGGTGGAAGGAACGAATCAAACCACTCTGAGTTAGAGCATTAGTCATGACCCTGCACCTAAAATTACCGTCATAAATCCTCGAAGCCCAAACCGAGGTGATCAAAGAAGAGAACATCGAAGCTGAGAACCTATGAGGAATGGACAAAGCATTTGAAGTACGTCCTGATGGAACTCGTTGTATTAAGAATCGAAGTTGGTTACCATTCTTTGGTGGTTTGAGGGACTTAATCACGCATGAGTCCCATAAATCAAAGTATTCCATTCACCCAGGTTCTGACAAGATGTATCAGGATCTAAAGAAACTCTATTGGTGGCCGAACATGAAGGCGATCATCGCTGAATATGTTGGCAAGTGTTTAACATGCTCTAGAGTTAAAGTAGAATCATAGAAGCCATCCGGCATACAGATACAACCAGAGATTCCTACATGGAAATGGGAAAGAATAACAATGGACTTCGTTACAAAACTACTTAAAACATCAAGTGGACATGACATAATTTGGGTCATTGTAGACCGCCTTACCAAATCAGCACATTTCATCCCCACCAAAGCGATAGATAGTATTGAAACCCTTACTAGGTTGTTATATAAAGAAATAATTTCACGGACTTGGTGTGCTGATATCCATCTTATCTTTTTTTTTTGAATTTTGTTAATTATAATTTATTTTTTTTTTTAATATTTTCTTTTTTTCTTTTTTATTTTTTTTTTTTGTTTTTAGGATCATGGACAGTCATTTTACATCCAGATTTGGCAGTAATGCAGAGTGTTTGGTTACTAATTAGACATGAGTATGACATATCATCCCGAGACTAATGGACAAAGTGAAAGAACCATCCAAACACTCGAAGACATGCTTCAAGCCTGTTGTTTTAGTTTTGGAAAAAGGATGGAGCGACACTTACCATGGTAGAATTTTTACATAAACAGTTACCATGCCAGTATTAGGGCAACACAATTCGAGGCACTTTTTGTCGAAATTGTGTCGTTCACTTGTTCTGCTGGACAAGTTGGAGATGGCCAACTCACGGGACCAAAGATAATCCATAAAACCAACGAAAAGATAGTACAAATTCGACAACGCTTGCATGCTGCAAGAGACCCACAAAGGAGTTACACCAATGTAAGGTGAAAGCCTTTGGAATTCCAAATTGGAGATCGTGTTATGTTAAAAGTGTCACCTCAGAAAGGTGTCATCCGAATTTGAAAACTAGGTAAGCTTAATCCCTGATACATTGGGCCATTCAAGATCCTTGATAGGGTCGGCCCAGTGGCATACAAACTTGAGCTTCCTGAAGAACTCAGTAAGGTCCACAGTACCTTCCACGTTTCTAATTTTAAGAAATGCCTATCTGACGAATCCCTCATCATTCCAATGAAAGAGCTTCAACTTGATAACAAACTCAACTTTGTGGAAGAACCAGTAGAAATTATGGACCGAGAAGTCAAGCAACTAAGACAAAGTCGCATCCCTATAGTCAAAGTAAGATGGAACTCTAAAAGAGGACCAGAATTTACGTGGGAACGCGAAGATCAAATTCGTGCCAAACTCAGTGTAATTATCCATCTATTATATTTAATAGAACCATTTTCACAAAATTATTTTTGTTTTTGTTCCATCCATTATGTAACGTAACTTACATTTCCAAAGTAAACGAGCTCACGCACCTACCAATGCCAATTCCATCAACGTTTATATCAAGTAAACATCATAATATGTCAAGTAATATGTTATAATATCCACTTTTACCACATACGTTATCTATTTAACGTACCATCAATAACGTTTAATATAAAATGGACTTTATACGTTAACGTTTATATCGAAACCCCGACTACATGTAATGTTTATATGATATACAAATGTACAAACTTATAAGGCATGTGTACAAGTTACCAAAGCATAACATTTGAATATCTTTTCCTTCCAAAACCCTAGTACAACACCATTAATCCATAGGTACAAGCTGATTATGCACAACATTTAAATTTAGCCATTTTCCTTCCAAAATCTTTCAAGTCTTCATACCACCCTTTTAAGCACAAATTACAACTTCTACTAGCACCACATTTAAACTACGCTTTCCCTCTAACACAGCCCTAGCTCATCCTAAACCCTAACCCTAACCAGAAACCCTAAACAACCCGAAACCCTAAACTAGTTATTAACTAGAACCGAAAACTAGCAAGCTTGCTCCACTATGATGCACCACCTTTTCCCCATAACCCTAGCACCTTATCACAACCTTGCTAGCACCCTTTACCTCCTTGTTACCTACTCGTTACCTTGCACCCAAAGTTGAACCTCCTTGTCACCACCTTGATAAACCGAACCCCTCACACCTTTAAACACCTCTCCAAGCTATCTTCCTAGCTTCCATTAGTCACATATTATGCTAGGACTTTATTATTTAGCCACCACTCTTCATAACTTGGCCACCACTCCAAGTCTTTTCCCTATATATACCCAAAACCCTCCACCTTTCCTTAACTCACCAGAAAACTAAACCATACTCAAAATCATGTCCTAGTCGAGCCCTAGAAGAGAAGAGAGAAAGGATTAAGCAAGTAAAAGCCAAGTTTTAAGAAGAAAGAAGTTCTTGATTCATCTCCAAACGGATTTCAGACCATATTAACCATTTTGACCCATTTCGAGTTCTTGTAAGTTCTACAACTTATTCTATATGCTATTGTCATATTTTAGATCATCTATAAGCTTTGATATAACCATTTGTATAAACTAAAATATTTTGGAAACCCTTAAACCAAGCTGAGCCCTAAATGACCCATTTTGAAACCCTAATCCATTCGAACCCAAAAAAAAACTAGCTTAAGCTTACCCTAATCCTAATAAGCTCTTATGCATCTTTCATGATCATAAGGACTAAGCTCTTGAACCCTAAGCCATTCGTTTGATTTTCCTAAACCAAACACGCTTTAAAAATCCTAAAACCCTTTTCGTAAACCCTAATAAGATATAAGCCATAAGCTGATCATATAAGCTACTATAATAAGCTATAATATCACTTTTGTAAACATTGAAACAAACCCTAAAAGCTAGAACCCATCGGGTTATTATTTCAAAAACCAAACGCACCTTTTTTGAGTTTTTGAGCTCATAAGCTCATTTCATAAGCTTTAAGCTTGCAAAACCAACTTATTTTAGCTTATTGTGAAAAGCTAAAGGCTGCCAAATGAAATTAAGCTCGAAAATACTAAGTATATGGAAATTGGACTAAAAACACAAATCGTATTATGCATAAAGGAGTATATATTTTAACTTTTGAAACTATTTAACTTTTAGGCCAAAAATGTAATTAACCTAAACTTAAAACCACAAAGACCTGTTTTGACAACTTTTTAAAATAAGGTTAAAATATATAAAATTATATAAACGGTTTAAATAACTTTTTCATACCAAGGGTATATATTGCCGTTTTTGAATTCTTAAGGGTATAAAATGTAATATTTTATTAAATATATTTAAATATTATGAGACTCAATTTTATTAAAACCCAACATATTTATCGGTCATTCATCGTTCAAAACATTATAAATCAATTATGTTATATATTTAACCTAATTTATCATCCACTAGCTTTTGAAGAAACTTAAAAAGATAAAATCTTATCATTTAAACTATAACGTATCACGTTACTAGATAATTTCATGTGAGGGGTTTCATTTGGGTAGACGTTTTGACGAGTTGTTGGATTTACGATTTAAAGTGTCATAGCTCCTCAAACGTTTCCTACATGACCTCTGGATTATGATAGCCCGAACAGTGATACGATATTTTCACAAGTTAATAAACCAAATTAATATTTACATTAAACTTTATGAAATAAAGTTTTGAAATATAAAACTAAGACTTGACATATTACCCCAGGTTGCGTGACGAAGCCATTTATTTCTATTTGAGTCACTCTTGACATCAATCAGATTTCCCTGTTAAGGTGAGTTAATAGTCCTACTTTTACATGTTTTCCAAATCCCATGGGGAGATACATGCTATAAACCATGAATACAAGTAATTTCTAACTGTATGCTATCCTGATATATTATTGCCTAAGTTACCTCCATTGCCGATATTCTTTATGTCATGAACCATTAATCACTTGTGTGTGAACGCGAATATTGTGGATAGATCTATCGGGGTTGACGAATCTTGTTTGTGTTTACTAGTGAGGTAACCAAGCATACTATATTTGAGAATAATGAGTAATTTGGCAAATTACCTTTCCAGAAGGACATTCATTCCTTAAATGTCATTGATATGACTTCCATGTTAACGTTTTGGTGTCATGAGGTTAGAACAATAATATTGTTTTCTATGATAATTGTATTCGTTGCAATTATTATCTTTTACATAAACTTGTATTCAACCATTATATTGCAAACCTGTGAATATCACTTAACCTTTGTTTTGATCCTTTTAGCATGTTTATCTCAAGTAATTAAGTTAATCTAAGACACGGAGTGGCATGGACTTGAAGACATCCAAACTTGTTATCATTCAATCTTTATGTTTTAAATGTATTTTGGGACATCCTTTTGTAAAACTCTGATATGTTATTGAATGATAACTTAATTTTTCAAAATGTCTCTTTTGAGTCGTTTTCTATGATTATGACTGTTGATTCATGAAGTAATACTCCCAATTTAGCTTTTGATGCTATGTGAATTATTGGGGTGTTACACGAATTCCTAAAGATCTAAAGGCGATCCTCACATTTTTAGGGTGGAATTTTGAGGGTTTTTGTGCTAGTCATACACATTCCTATCCATGAAACGCTATTAATACTCAGTTTTCGTCGGTATGTGTCATAAATTTTTTTAAATTTGGGTCAAAATTACCTTTTTAATGGCAAATGAAGAAATAGTTTCTAAGGCTTATTTTTCCCCTACACTTAAGTTGAACATTGTCCCCAATGTTCTATAGAAGTACCCGTAAAAACGAATAAAGGGAAAAGAAAATAAGTAAAAAAAACTAGTACTCCCCTGGTTTGCTCAATAATAGAGAAGAAACATGCGATAACTGGTTAAATCGTCCTCCAAGAGTCATCTAATGAAAACATCCTAAGATCTCCCAAGCTTCTTCTTGTCAAATAAAACCTATAAATCAAAGACAAAGACAACTACACCAAGCGTAAAATCCATGGGATAGATATAAATACAATAAGAGTTTAGGGTTTTGACTCTATGAAAGCAGTAAAGATAGGATGAGAATAATGATATAATTACAGGTTTATTTAGGTTTACAAAAGAATTACAAATCTTAAATATTGCACATTTTATTTTTCAAAAATAAATAAAGATTTTCGAATTTTCACATTACTGGAGAAATTTCTCCCGACGCCGTCTCCAAGCAATGTGAATAATTTGTATATTATCCTGAAGCCGTCTCCAGGCACTGTGAAAAATTTCTCTTTGTTTTCAATGAGAAATTTCCTGCAAGCAATTTTATTTGTCAAATCTGAAGAAAGTACTGCATAAAAACCTAGAATTAATCGTTACAATCATATGACTCGAAACTGGCGCGAATTAATCTAAACAATTTATTTTAAATGTTTGAATTTGGTTCTAAAAACCGGATATTTCCCCTACCCTTATTTTGTTGCAAAATACCTTTGATTGCAAATAAGACGAAGTTATAAACAAACAAAGCATGATTACAAAATAATTCAAACATAATAAAACAAACAATAAAGAATTAAAACACAAGACACTCCTAATTGCGGGAAAAGTAAATATTGAGTTGCCTCCCAAAAAGCGGTTTTCTTTATTTATGAGTCTTGTAGCTAGACTCGATGTCACACATCCTTACATGACTTCTTCTTTTCTTATCTTGGCCTCTCTTTCTAATTTCATTAGGTGTCGAATTTCCTTACTTATACTCTCGTCTTCTCTGTACTCGGGTCCTAGAGTTAGACAATCCGAGTAAAAGGGTTTTCCCACAGTCATTGTTATTCTCAAGGACAAAGGGTGGTATTGAATCGGTATTTATATCCTTAAAGTATATATGGTTAAAAGTTCCCATCTCATGAGGCATCTTAAATGTGATTTTTTCGTTATCTTTTTTCAAAAATAACCGTCCCCTTTTTCTGATCATAAACAAGACCAGTTTTTCTTAAAAATGGTTTTCTAAAGACTACTTCTCCTAGGTGGTGATCTATAATGCTAGTGGTATCCTCCACAATCATGAAATTACATTCGTATGACAAGTTTCCTACAAAAACCTTTAAACCCCTGACTCTTCCTACAAAGTTGCTATTTTTACTAGGGTTGGATGGTTTCTGTATTGACTCAAGCCCTCAGTTCACGATCCCATTGTAATGTTGTTTAGACATAACATTAATTGGTGATTCTAGGTTGTTGTAAGCTTGTCTTTTAAGGAAGTGACCAATCATGCAAGAGATCTCAATGTTATTTAAGTTTTCAGTTCTTATCTTTACCTTAACCTAAGGTGGTTTGGGGCATTTCAAGAGCCACTCGTGATACTCTAATTCCTCTAAGGTGAGGAAGGTATCAAAGTATTTTATTTCATCTGAACTGACTAATGAGTCAACGATCCTACTATCCTCAAGCCATGACTCAATTTCTATCTTTTTCTTAGGATTAAGAAACTCACTATTAGAGGTGGAACTAGATGGATTCACATTCTCCATAGCTAAGAATGGAATAGTCAATGAAAATTACGAACAAACACACAAAGAAAAGATAGACTACGAGAAAGCTAATATTCAGAATTAGATTCTTATTTGAAAGGATTCAAGCAAGTAGAACTAAGTTAAACTATGATCAAAGCCTAACTATTCCCCATGCAGCGGTGCCAAAAACTTGATGCGGTCATCGTATGACTTCAACAAGAAGTTTTACAACTCCTTAGGCAGAGCACCTAACCGTTGTAGTAGTAGTATCGGCAAGACTCGGGGGCTGTTATCGTTCTCTAGGGGAATAAGTTGGGAAGGCTTGATCACGGTCTAGTAGAATTCTAGGGGTTGAGAGAAGATTATTTTTGTGTTTTTATATTTATAAAAAGCAAGTAAATCTAAGGTTTGAGAGGTTGGTTTGTTTAACTATTAATTAAACTAAATTCTATTCTACTGGTGATAACTTTATGATAATTAAATGTATTTACTTAATCATGCATTACTTATCAGATTGCTTCTCGTAATCTTGTTGCCTTGTCACACTTGTGATGATTTGTGTAAGTATTCCTTAGGTCAAGAAGGATTACACGAACCCTTTGTCTATTTAATATTCTGTTAGAGCAACTCACAAGTAAGTAGTATAAAGACTAATACAAGGCCCTTAAGAGTATATTAAATGTGTGTGAAATATCTTAAGAGGGATCAACCATTTAAAGGGGTAAGGTAGTATGAAGACTGTTATCCGATGGTATCCTTTCTATGCACTCGCGTTTCCCTAGACGTGTCAATAGCGATATAGACAAAAGCTGGTTTTCTAAATGGGCACATTCATCAACAAGAAGAAAAAGTAATAGGATCTACAATCCGACTTTCATGTAATCATAAGTAAATACAAAGGAGGGTTTAGCCTAGCATGTTAAGCATAAAGCAAGAACTTAGATTAATCACACAACACATAGACATATTGAATGATTAATGAATAACACTCTTACTTGATTAAAACATGGATAGAAGGACTTACTATGATTAAAACATGGATAAAAGGTAGTTACAATAGGGTTTTGAGGCCATAAAAACGACCTTTAAAGCTGCTACAAAGACTAGGGTTCGTCTCCTAAAAGTTATACAAAGTTACACACTTAAAACCCTAAAATCGGTTTGTATATATAGAGATATCGCTGCGACGGCGTTGTGTTGAAGTCCTGACGCCGTCGCTACGTGGATGATTCTAGATCCTATTTAAGTCGGCCACGTCCTGACTCCGTCGCTAGATCTCTGACGCCATCACTAGATAGGTCACGATGGCGTCGCTTTATACCTGTGACGCCGTCTTCATGCTCTGTAAACAATACTTCTTCATGGATTTGGTGTAGGTCTGTAATCTTGTCCGTTTTTCTATCTCCAAATGAGCCCAAGTTACGTGTATTTCCTCCAAATGCCATCCAGGTGCTAAAAACCTAAAAACAAATGAGTAAGCACATAATCTAGACATATTTGCATGATTTAGGAGGTTAAATGACCCTGAAATAGTGTATAAAATGACACCTCATCAAATACCCCTACACTTGGGATTTGCTTGTCCTCAAGCAAATGGGCTTTTCTACCTAGACAATAGCAATATGAGGGTCATTTAACCTACTCTTTAAAAGTATTTTACAACACAACACATGCATCAATACCTATCACTATATAGAAAGCACAGAAAGTATATACACTCACCTCACATAAGTGTATTGTTGATTCTCACATACTCTAGGTGTAATAAATAAATTATATCTGCAATGGGGGAAACGGGAATCACACTCAATACCAGTCATAGCATAAAAATACCACAGGCTTGTAAAGGACACACCTTCACCGCTGGGCGAAAGCATTATTCCTTACCTATCTATAGAGGAGTTCTTTTAAAGGTTGTGGTGTGGAGTAAGAATAACATTAATGGAAACAAAAACGGATGTGGATACATTAGGTGTGACTTTAGGTGAATTTTAGAGTGAATGTGTTCGCTAATTATTTATAAAGAATACGACTTTGGGTTTGGTTTGCTAAGCCAAAGTCTCATACAAAATATACAAAACTCTACAAAACTCCTACAACCAATCTCTTTTTTCTTTTCTTAGACTCTAATATGAACTAGACAGAAGCAAAATGTCATCCCCGATAACTTTTTTTACTTTATATTTTTTATATACATTTATTTGTACACTTTTGCCCAGCCCATTGCTTAAAATAGATAAGACATCATGGAGGTTACAGAAACATCCCCCTACACTTGAAACATTTACATACTCGAATATATACAATCTAACTAATACCCCCCTTGAGTGAATCAAAAATAACATGGAGCTTATTGAGCTCTATTGGGGGTATTAAATTACTTCTTCCCCAATTCCTTTATAAAGATAGAAATACTACCTACCCAAGAAACTCCAATCACCTCACCCAAAACTATATTTACAAGGATAAGGACTTAGCAACCGTGTAACTCAATAATTCACTTAGGTTTAAAACAATAATTTACTGAAAGCGAGTACATACAATGTAGTGCTATGGCGATTTGTTTTTAACAATTTAAGTTTAATGGATTACAAATGCCTCTTCATTAATAGTCCGCTAAAACCCCAAAAATTACAGAGGAACCAGAAAAAAATATGCATGGAGGGTTTACTAGGGGTATCCTACACTAAACAAGAGTGCATGACATGGTTGTTGATAGTTATAAAAAACGTGAGAACCACATAACAATACAGTTGTTAAAACATGGGTTAATCTTAGTGCCTCTTATCTAGCAAATCCTAATACTCACTATGCGGTCTCGAGATGCATCACAAAAACAAGTTCTAGAATTTAATATACTACCGGTATACTCATATAATTTAATACCGATACCAATGCTCCAGAAAAGGCGACAAAGACCATACGTACACATCCGTAACGACGGAATAGACACATATGACTGCATTCAAACCTTAACTCAAGAAAGCTAAATGTATAAACTATCTTGGGTATCAATAATGGATACCCGAATTCCTAAATATCTAAAGGCGAACCTCACATTTTTGGGGTGAAATTTTGAGGGTTTTTGCGCTAGACATACACATTCTTATCCAGGAAATGCTATTAATACTTATTTTCGTCAATATGTGTGATAAAAAAATATAATTTTGTGGTCAAAATTACCTTTTATGCTTTGTTTCGATAATATTACCCACATTTTACAGGAACAAAGCAAATGGCAAATGAAGGAATAGTTTTTCTAAGGGCTTATTACCGCCCTACACTTAAAGTTGAACATTGTCCCCATTTTTTCTATAAAAGTGACCCAGTTAAAAACAAATAAAGAGAAAAGAAAACAAGTAAAAAAAACTAGTACTCCCCTGGTTTGCTCAATAATGGAGAAGAAACATGCGATAACTAGCTAAATCGTCCTCCAAGAGTCGTCTAATGAAAACATCCTAAGATCTTTCAAGCTTCTTCTTGTTCAAATATAAACCTGTAAAACAAAGACAAAAGACAACACCATACCAACTGAAAAATCCATGATATATTAAACATAGCAAGAAAGAGTTTTAGGGTTTTTTGATTCTATGAAAGCAGTAAAGATAGGATGAAAGTAATGATATAATTATAGGTTTATGCAGGTTTACAAAAGAATTACAAATTTTAAATATTGCACATTTTACTTTTCAAAAATACTTAAAGATTTTCGAATATTCACATTACTGGAGACGCGACGCCGTCGGATTTTATCCCGACGCCGTCTCAAAATTCCTCTTCGTTTTTAATGAGAAATTTCTTGCACACAATTTTATTAGTCAAATATGAAGAAATTACTGTATAAAAACCTAGAATTAATCGTTACAATCATATGACTCAAAACTGACGCGAATTAATCTAAACAATTTATTTTAAATGTTTGAATTTGGTTCTAAAAACCGGATATTTCCCCTACACTTATTTTGTTGCAAAATACATTTGATTGCAAATAAGACGAAGTTATAAACAAATAAAGCAAGATTACAAAATAATTCAAACATAATAAAACAAATAATAAAGAATTAAAACACAAGACACTCCTAATTATGGGAAAAATAAATATTGGGTTGCCTCCCAAAAAGCGGTTTTCTTTATTTAGGAGTCTTGTAGCTAGACTCGAAGTCACACGCCCTTACGTGACTTCTTCTTCATCATCTATTCCAGTCACATAATCTGGTCCAAGCTCTAGGCATTCTTTTTAAAATCCTAATATTTTGCTCATTAAACTACTCCATTCCTCTTCACTTTATCTTTCTCATTCCAAAGGTAGACTGGTTTTGTGTTCTCTTTTTTCCTAAGATCTGATAATGAGTTTGTACTTGTTCTAATTTATAGGGCATTTATAGCAATTTTATCGTCCCACCGTTTGTAAACCTCACCACTCACTCCAGAGACCTACGTGTGGGTCATAGTCCATGATAGGATATATCAACGAAGGGTTTTCCTAGTACTACTTGTGAAAGCCTAGGGTCTATGATTGAGCTAATATCCTCAACAATCATGAAGTCCATGACAAAAGTGAAATTTCCTAACGCAAACATGCATTCCCTTTATCCTTCTTGTGAAAGTGATAACTACTTTGATCTGAATTTTCCTAAGTGTAGAGTTTTTTCTTTATGATCCAATAACATCATTCAAGTCAAGAATTTTAAAGGGAGTTAAGAAACATTAGCTTCTCCACATTCACATGTCCAATTTTGCTGGTAACTGAGGTTTGATGGGCATCCTTGCTGTAAGAAAGGGTTCCTTAAAATATAGAAGGGAATTGGACCCATACATAAGGTACTTGTGGATATGTTAGTTCACGTCCTTTGTAGGTAACATTGTATCAAATATACACTTTTTGTTCGTCCTGCTTTGGGAGTCCTCCTGTGCGGAAATCGTACATTCTTTGGACTAACTCAATAAATATTACGACACTAAACCAAAGGCATCACACCAAATGGGTGCAAACTAGTTCGATGTTAGATTACTGGGGAACCAACCCCGCGTGATTTGAAGAATTTAATGGAGATTGATGACTTTTTAGTGATAAATGAACACAAAAGTATCGAGTGTGTGGAGGGGTTTATATGGATAATTTCCGAATTGTCCTTCCTTCTTCTTATTATCTTCTGTTCGTCGTCATGGAGTTGCTTATGTTACTTGGGATGGATTGTGACGGCGTTGATCGAACCATGGATATGAGGTTGAGCTTGCATCTTCAGATTGGGTAGAACAAATCAGGACAAAATTTGTGGATAGTACTCAGTTTCAAGAGTTCTTAACTTTGTCGCTAGGCTAGTGTGCCCGTTATACGGTCGATTAATGTCCTTGCAATACGTGGTGTCGATTTGAGTTTGGGTCATCTCATTCTGTTATTGTTGAAAATTGACTTCAAACTTGGACAGTCTAGCATCTTGAGATGCCATGAAGTTGGACACCAATCCTTTACCAGATTCGATTGATTGTTAAAACTTCAAGGATTGTTGTTGAAGGGACGATTCGGGATCAAACCCGATGGTAAGAACCCGGTTAGGGGGTTTGAAAATTATTTTGGGAATTTTGAGATGTCTCTTACCTAAGAGTTTGGTGAGCTTATCCAGTATGGTATTTATAGTGTGTCACCAAGATTGTTTTGCTCGAGCTTAAAGTGTACCACTTAACTCCACATCATTTGGTACACGAGGAAGCCATATTCAACAAAGGCGTTTTGTTCGGGATCTTCCATGCAATACTGAGTTGTCGAGGAGACCACGTGCATATCTCACATGAGGTAGTGACTTGTTCACTTTAAGAAGGTTGCATTGGAGACAAGATAGAGCTTCCATCAAAGCATTGAACATGATTTTCGAGCTTGATTAACGGCGGACATATGTACTCGGGACAACCTGGGCAATAGTGATTTTTTTTTGCCCTTTCACCAGCATTAACGAGATCCCTTTGGTCGTTCGAACTTTCAATTGTCATAGAGGGCCAAGGTCCTCTATAATGCCTAGGATTCTTTGGCATTTCGGTTCATAAAGGCTTGCCACCGGCCGAACATACTGATCAATGTTTTTGTCTTAAAGACAGGATTGGACATGGTCATAAAAAAATCTAGACTTTGAGCCAAAGGTCGAGTGCCATGATAGAGGGACTATAGAAAATATCCTTGAACAATTCTTCCTCAAAATCGTTTCTTTGTTTCATTCTTAGTTCAAGTTCTTTAATTCTCTCTCTGGAACAAAAAGTCTCATAATCGGAAGATTGGTTGGTTAATTCATTAATGGTTTTGAAGAGGAGAGAATCAATAGTTTGCCTCATTTCTAAAAGATTGTTTATTCGGGTCGTAAACTTAGCGTGAGTAGTGACAGAGGGTTCCTGAGAAAAAGATCCTAAGGTCGATGATGGATTCACATTCTCCATAGTGAAGAATGGAATAGTCAATGGAAATTATGAACAAACACACAAAGAAGAGATAGACTATAAGAAAGCTAATATACAAAATTAAATTCTCACTTGAAAGGATTCAAGCGAGTAGAACTAAGTTAATCTATGATCAAAACCTAACTATTCCCCACACAGCGACGCCAAAAACTTGTTGCGGTCGTCCTAGGACTTCTATATGAAGTTTTACAACTCCCTAGGCAGAGTACCTAACCGTTGTAGTAGTAGTAGTATAGGCAAGACTCGGGGTTGTTATCGTTCTCTAGGGGAATAGGTTGGGAAGGCTTGACCACGGTCTAACAGAATTTTAGGGGTTGAGAGAAGATTATTTTTGTGTTTTTATATTTTATGAAAGTAGGTAAATCTATGGTTTGAGAGGTTGGTTTGTTTAACTATTAATTAAACTAATATCTAATCTACTGGTGATAAATTTATGATAACTAAATGAATTTACTTAATCATGCATTACTTATCAGATTGCTTCTCCTAATCTTGCTGCCTTGTCACACTTATGATGATCTGCGTAAGTATTTCCTAGATCATGAACGGATTATACAAACCTACCGTCTATCTAATATTTCGTTAGGGCAACACACAAGTAAGGTAGTATGAAGACTATTACAAGGCCTCTAAGAGTATATTAAATGCGTGTGAAATATCTTAAGAGGGATCAACCATATAAGGGGGTAAGGTAGTATGAAGACTATTACCCGATGGTATCCTTTCTATGCACTCGCGTTTCCCTAGACGTGTCTACAATGATACAGACAAAAGCTGGTTTTCTAAAGCCTAACGTGCACATTCATCAACAAGAAGCAACGGTAATAAGATCTACAATCTGACTTTCATGCAATCATAAGCAAATACAAAGGAGGGTTTAGCCTCGCATGTTATAATGAAAGCAAGAAGATAAATCAATCACACAACACATAGACATATTGAATGATTAATGATAAATACCCTTACTTGAATTAAAACATGGATCTAAGGTAGTACAATAGGGTTTGAGGCCTTAAAAATGACCTTTAAAGCTGCTACAAAGGCTAGGGTTCGTCTCCCTAAAGTTATACAAAGTTACACACTTAAAACTCTAAAATCGGTTTTGTATATATACAGATATCATTGCGACGGCGTCACTTTGTACTCCTGACGCCGTCACCATGTAGATGGTTCTAGATCCACTTTAACTCGGCCACGTCCTGACGTGGTCGCTGAATCTCTGACGCCGTCACCATGAATGTCATGACGTCGTCGCTTTATGGTTGCGACGCCGTCTCTAGGCTCTGAGTGAATAATTCTTCATGGTTTTTGGTGTAGTGTCATAGTCTTGTTCGTTTCTTCTCTAAATGAGCCCAAGTTACGTGTATTTTCTCCAAATGCCATCCAAGTGCTAAAAACCTAAAAACAAATGATTAAGCACACAATCTGGGCATATTTGCAAGATTTAGGGGGTTAAATGACCTCGAAATAGTATATAAACAACACCTCATCAACAGAGAAAGTTGACACCGTGATACATTGGACTTTTAAGGTGTTAGCCAAAGTTAGACCCGTTGCTTACAGACTAGAACTCCCACAACAACTAAGCAAGGTTCATAGCACGTTCCATGTATCAAATCTTAATAAGTTCTTGTCCGATGAAACACTCGTCATCCCATTGGAAGAGATCCAAATCAAACTCCATCTCATTGAGGAACCTATAGAAATTATGGACCGGGAGGTCAAATGACTAAAGCAAAGTCGTATTTCGATCTTCAAGGTATGATGGAACTCTAGGAGAGGTCCTGAGTTTACTTGGGAACGCGAAGACCAGTTTTGAAGCAAGTAACCACACCTGTTTTCCAAAACCTCACCACCGAATACCATCAACTAAGTTCCGAGATGAAACCTCTTAACAGGGAAAGTCTATGATAATCGAAAATTTTTCAGGTTAATATTTTAACTATTAATTGCATTATTTCTTTTACGAATAATTTCGTACTTGATTTAATCTAAAACCAGGAAGTTTTCCCGTGCACTGTGAAAACGCTTTTAACTGCGTACCGACCTTAGACTATATCAGTATACTCATTTCGAGTAAGGTATACTCGCAACGTGAATATTTTTATATGTCACGCACACTTATTTTACGAGTTTATGTAAAACTAGAAAAATTACATTTACGTGCATGCATTCATGCATTTAACATTTTTACCTTTATGCATTTAAATATCTAGATATTTTCAAATTTTCAAAAATATTGAAGATTCATCCCCCTTTCTCCCCCCCCCCCCATTGGTCGTCCGCCCCCACACACACAAAAACCACACAAAATGTTTTTCTAGCCTAATCAAACCTCCTAGAATCTAGGACACCCTCCCACCCCTTGTTTGTAAATACATCCTTCCTTCCCTTCTTTTCATTTATCACATAAAATTTCATCTCTCTTCTCCTTTTCTCTCTTGGTCATGCCACACACATACAACACATACACACTTTGAGTTTTTAAAATTTTGTACAAGATTTCACAAGAAGAAAGGTGTAAAAGATTATTAGATTTATAGTTCTTGGGTCATTTTGGTGTTTTTGGGTTAAAAGCAAGGATCTCGATCATTTTGGGTTTGGTTTTATAAAGTTTTGGTACTTTTGGTGTGTAAATCTTCACTTATCTTCATCAGCTCCCTTTTCTTGCAAGTATCATTTCATCCCATCATGTTCGTCTCATTTTCTTCATCTTTTTCGCATATTTTCTTATCACCACATCATGTTTGTGTGAAAACATCTTTTATAAAAGAAAAAGCATGAAGATTTAATATTCTTTCGATCTTTTAACACTTTATTCTTATATGTTAAAATGGATTTAATGGTAAAATATGTTATGATATATAAAAATGCGTTCTTGATGAATATTGGTGGAATGGATTAGCATTAGTAGGGAGTTGTGCATTTGTTGGCGAAATAAACTGGTATTGTAGAAATTATATAATTACTGATAGGATTTGTTTATGGCTTGTTTTGAGCAGTAGGAGTCGGGTTTTGCAACATTGAGGTTAAGAAATAGAAATTAGTCATTATTATGTCCGTGTGGCCACTTGAATCACTAAAATCGGGCTTATAACGAAGAAGTTATGCTAATTTGAAATTTTAGCAAAAACTATACTTTTCTGAAAAACTGCACTTATAAAAGCTTACTGATGCAAAAACTTAAATGATGTTTTTGGGCTGTTTGGAATCAAAATCACAAATTTTTGCACAATAAACTTTAGTTAGAGCTCGTCGAGAGCTTACAGAAAAAGTCTGAAACCGCATCAAACGGATAAGTGACGAAGAAGTTACGGTCTTTTGAAATTTCAGCAAAAACTTAACTTAAAGTGTTAGTCTTATTTTCGTAAAAGTATTCAAACGCACCATTTTAGGCCGAATTGTTTTAAGTGTCTTAAGTTCGAGTCGCGTAAAATAGTTAAAAGACTTTGTGTAAACCTCGTAGGATACTTATTAAATGAGAAAGATTTAGAGGGATATATTAAGAAGAGTTAATTACATGTTTAGTCCTTGTGGTTATGCCCAAATTGCATGTCTCGTCCTAAAAAGGCAATAATTACACTAAACGTCCTTGTGGTTGGCCAAAAGGAGTTGACCGGTCCTTTGACCTATTTCCCATCCACTTTTTCGTTATGTTTCCGTTTGGTCAGGGGCAATTTCATCCGTTCACATTAATAATACCACAAGGACTAACAATGTTACCCTACTTCTTAACCCACCCATCTCCCGCCAAATTCTACCTTATAACTCCCAGTCGATACCTCGTCTTATTTATTCCTAATTCACTCGATCAAAAACTACTCCGAAGAACCATAACCCAAGATCAATGGCCTTATGTTATTGTAGGCATCTTGCAGTCAACCTAACATCATGGACTGATACTAATCGAGGTTGTAGGTTTCTTGCATGCCCACAGATCAATAGTGAAAGTTGTCACTTTTTTTAACTGGGTGGATCCTCCCATGTGTCAAAGAGCATTGATGATAATACCAGGTTTGTTAAAGGTGAGGAAT
Organism: Tanacetum coccineum; assembly: GCA_026074375.1. Classification (NCBI taxonomy): domain Eukaryota; kingdom Viridiplantae; phylum Streptophyta; class Magnoliopsida; order Asterales; family Asteraceae; genus Tanacetum; species Tanacetum coccineum. Next base: position 33,317 of record BQNB010007690.1, on the reverse strand, counting down.
AGGATAGAAACTGATATGATGGTGCTTCTTCAAACAAACAGGAACTTGAAGATGTAATTGATTTTCAGTTGGAGTATCCATTTGCATTTTTACCTACAATTCTCTTAGGTCCCTAGTGGTTCGTTCTAGTTTTCATTTTTGGTGTACATTGATGGAAGGGAACCAAATTGTTTATGTTTGCAGTAATGAAAATTGTCACTGTAATAATAGCAAGTTTTTATTGTTTTACATTGTAACACCGGTAATTTCTAACTTAATATAATAATGATAAAATACTTATTATTATTTATATTTCACTTTTGAACATTTCCGAACTCATTTGACTTGAAAACGAGAACATATCTCGCAAATTGAGAAAAACCGCACACAACGCGTACCGACACGATAATAATTAAATTTATATTTAATTATCACAATTTATTTAATAAAAATATTTAATAAATTATTTAACATTTTATTCAAAAACGTTTGTTAAAAACGAGAATATTCAAGTTAAAGTTTCATTTTACGGACAAATCTTACCCGTGATACCCAATGACTACCCAATAAATAACAAACATTTTAAATAAATTTTATAAAACATTTTTGAAATACTAGTCGTGTAAATACTCACTTTTCGTGGAAAAACTATTTTAAACACAACGACACATATTTCGGGTCCTCGATCAAACATTATCAAACCTGAACGAGTCCCGGCCGTATTAATAAAAAAATTACAATATAAATTTACACCGTCACCCCTCAACTATTGTGCACCTTACACCTTGTTTTGATTACTTTTGAGTATAAATAAGATGCACATTATGGTTTTTCTCATTTTCAAACCCTAACACTACAAAAACCTATCCTCCACTTATAACTCTCTCTTCCCTCTCCTATCCTTTTCTCGCGCCGACACATTGCACCACCACCACGGTACAGACGCCACCTAAACCACCTCACTACTACCATCACTTCACCCCTCATATTCTCGAGTTTGGATGGTTACATCTCTTGTAAAAGCTAATAACTAATTAAGCGTGGTTTCGTTTGTTTAATCTTATTTCCTTTTTTGCTTGATCGGTTTTTCTTTTGGTTCTGTTGTATGACTAGAATATGCGCCCCATAGGGGGTGTGTGTCTTCCATTTTGCTTGATTTATATTCTAGCAAGCCTTAATCTTCTTGTGTTATTTTATTCATATTATACTTCAATATTTTTATTTAATGATTTCTAGGTTTGATGTGTATTTGTGTTTGTGAGGGACTCATGGTGATGGGTAAGGCATTAGAAGGTTGTTAGGATGATGGAAACACTAGTTAGGTTGTTTGATTGAAAGTTGTTGGAATATTAAAATGGGACAGCAGGTGGTGGGAGTGTTGTCAAAATATATTTGGCTTAAGTTCTTTGATTTTATGACTTGGTTTGGTAATAATTGTCTAAGGTACAAGTGGCGAGTTGGATGGAGCCGTAACTCATCCGAATGACCAAGATATGATCGAATTAGTGAAACTAATTTTATCGAGCACTTAGGAAATTTAGTGCAGATAGTTTGACACATTATGGAATCTTTTTGGCTTAGACCCTACTATATCTTTGATAAATTATAATTTCAGGTCCATATGGTGAATTGGATGGAGTCGTATCTCCTCCGGATGAGTGAGATACGTCTAAAAACAAACCCAGAATTTACTAGGCAGATTGTTTGACCTAAAATGGATAATTTTTGAACTATAGACTACTAGGTTTTTACGTCGGGGAAGGGTACAACATATGAGGACCATGTGGGTCTTTGGATAAAGCCGTAACCATTCCGGATGAATGAGTTACGACCAAAATGGCTAGAATAACTAGAGATTGTGCCCAAATTTTCAAATGAATTTATGTCCAGATGTTTTCATACTAAGTACCTCATTTTACAAGTCAAATCTGTAGTAATTAGATAAACTTAGACATGGGCATTCGTTTTGGGTCAAACGGAGTTGAAAAATGGGAATTATGTGGAAAACGGTGGAGCGGGAAAACGTTTCAAATAATCAGATTTGGTACTTGAGGGTATTATGATAATTTCACCTGGGATCTGATCACTTTGGGTTAATTCTCTTGTAATCTCAGTAAACTAGAGTCTAATGGCTTGTTTGAGGCAAAAACCTCATGTCTATACCTTTTACGAATTTTGAGTTAGAGGTCCATTAAGACGGGTAAGGGCAGAAATTTATATGGATGCGTAGTTTAAAACAGATTAATATATACAAATGAAATTATAAAAATGTTGATTAAGGGGTAAAACATACTTAATGATTCGTTGTCAAGTAAATAAATATATAATATAAAAAAATATTAAAATATTACATATAAAATATAAATAGATATATATATTTTATATATATATATATATATAATATATTACAACACATATATAACAAACACATATAACATATACACAACACACACACACACATAATTATATAAATATATATATATAAATATATATATATAAATATATATATATATATATATATATATATATATATATATATATATATATATATATATATATATATATAATACTAGGTAAACCTTCAACAAATCACCCTTAACCAAGGCAACAAGTCAAAAAATTCACAAATACAATATATATATTCGGAAGTATCGATCTTTCGCTTTAAAATCAATAAAGTTCAAAATCGGACCCGGGTCCTTTTTCCGTACGAGGAATGCAATGGAGAGTCGAAATTCGGTTTGATATTTGATGTTTGAATTCACAAGATTTTGGCTTTGGTTTTCTATTTCTACGAGAAAAAGCAAGTAAAAGGAAATCTAAACTAAAAATGAAATCAAAAACGAATTTAAAAACGTAAACGGGAACTTAAAAACGCGACTCGAAAACCTAAAACATGAAATTTTAACCCTACACATGCAAATTTAATTTTTAAATGACCTAAATGATAAAAGAAAATTTAAAAAAAAGAATTATATTTTTTTTGACTTTTATTTAATTTATTTTGAATTAAAAACATATTTAATCTAAATTAAATATTAAAAATACTAAACTAATTATAAAAATTCTGGAAAAATACTAAAAAATACTTTAAACTATGAAGAATGCAGGAAAAATATAAAATTGGAAAAGTGCTAAACAAATAATCAGGAAATTAAGCAAATAAGCATAAACTGTTATTAAAGGTTAAAAGAATAAAAGGGAAGAACTATGACAGAAAAGACCCAATGGCGCTACTGGTTGAGTGTGTGTGTGTGTGTGTTGAGGCTTTGGTGTATAAGGGGGAGGTCACAGGTTCGACCCATGTGGCCTCTCCTTTTTACTAACTATTTTTTTCTTTTTCTTTTTTAAAAACTTGTAAAATAAGCAAAAACAACAAACTTTTAAAAAGCAACTTTTTTCAAATCTTAGAAATAAGCTGGGAATTAGCACAATAAGCTGACAGTTTGCACTATTTTAACACTAAGTCATTATATAGCTAAACTTTTGGCTTTTTTAGGACTAATAAGCACAATGTAAAGGAAAATAAGCTAACACAGCTAACAAGCTATATCTAATAAGCATTTATAAGCAAAATTAAGCTAGATAAGTAAGCTGAAAGGGACTAAAAAGCTAAACCAACAGAGTTTGGAAAAGAAAAACGTCACAAAACTTACTATCACTTTTAAAACTAAAAATACAAAAATATCAATAATAAGAGAAGAAATTTCCAAGAGGCTTTTGGAAGGATTTTCTTTTATCCAAAGCAAAACCCTAAAAAACCTTTCCGGGTCGTTTCCCGACGAGGCGTGAATTGAGAATCGAGTATCAGTTTGGGGAACAATGCTTGAATATAACAAATTTTGATTGGGTTTTCTATATCTACGGGAAAAAGCAAGTAAAAGGCAATCTAAACTAAAAACGAAACAAAAACGAATTTAAAAACATAAATGGAAACGTAAAAACGCGACTCGAAAACCTAAAACATGAAATTTTAACCCTACACATGTAAATTTAATTTTTACAAGTCCTAAATGATAAAAGAAATTTTTTTAAAAAAGAATTATATTTTTTTGACTTTTATTTTATTTAATATGAATTAAAAACAGTTTTTAAAAAAATTCATTAAAAATACTAAACTAAATGGGAAAAATCTGAAAAATTCATGGAAAGTACTTTGAACTATTTAAAATCTAAGAAAAATAAAAGGAGTTTACCAGCTTATTGGAATAAGCTGGAAATAAGCAAAAAGGGGCTGAAAGCTAAAAAGGGTAAAAAAAGTGTTATGTATTAAATTGTGCAAAGCATAACCAGATTGCCTTACTGGTGCTACTGGTATAGAGTGTGTGTGTTGAGGCTTTGGTATATAAAGGGAGAGGTTACAGGTTCCACCCCTGTGGCCTCTCCTTTTTACAAACCATTTTTTTTCTTTTTCTTTTTTAAAAACTTGTAAAATAAGCAAAAAACAACAAACTTTTAAAAAGCAACTTTTTTCAAATTTTAAAGTTTATAACCTTTAAAATCAGATTAAAATGACCCATTTTGGTTCTTAAACCAAACACCCCCTTTAACTTTTAAAATCCATTTAAAACTGAAAAATAGATTAACAAAACTAAAAAGAACTTAAAACAGATTAAGCATAAGACATAATAAAGACATTTAAGCAATTAAAACACAAAATTAAGCGGTAAAAATAAACAACAAGAAATTGGCAGTTTTAAAGCAATATCAGACAGTTTTAAAGAAAAACATGAGTAAATGATATCTAAACAACAAATAAGCATACATAAGCAATAAACATTAATGATAAGCAAAAATAAGCAGTAATAAGCAATAATATGCTAATGAACAGTAAATAAGCTAAAAATAGAAAAGTAAGGACTTACAAATCCCTTTGCTTAAACAAGGGCTTTAAAAGGCTCAATAGAGCTTATCTAACAAGCTCCAACTTATATTAAACAAGCTGGTAAGTCCATAAGCCCATCCCTTTTTGGCTTATCATCCATAAAATCAAGCTTTGGTATTTTAAGAAATTTTTCTAAGACAGTGACAAGTGTCTTAATCAACAGGATTAAAAGAGCTTATATAAGACTTAACTTATTTTAAATGACTTTGAAAAACATACATTAAGAATTAAAGGTATTAAGCATAAAACAGAATTGCAGAATAAAAAAAAACACTTGGATTTCATTAAAAACTTAAAAGTTATAATGCTTTAAAAATTAAAAACAGGAAAGTAAATAAGCTGAAATTTTTACACTGCTCCTAAGCTAAATTACACTAGATGTCTTTATTGTGTGAAAACACGTACACTTTATAGCTGTTCTTGGTGCTCTTGGCCATTTGAGTTGTGTTTCTTGTGTGAGAACAATCCAACCTTCAATCCGAGCCCTCAATCCCATCTTGTGATTCTTTAATTCAATCACAGCCTTTGAATTTGCCCCCAACAAATCAAATCCCTTAGGATTGCCAACGTGGTTGTCCTAACATGGGGAATAGGTTAAATTGGAGTTTGTTTGATTGTGAGGAATAAGTTAAAAGGGTTTTGTCGTTTGATTGCAGGTAGGACAGGTTGACAGGGGTGATGAATAGTGACAGGTTAGGTTTGGCGGGAAATGTTTTGGGGTACTGTGCGTTTAATTATTAACGGGGTTAGGGGCCAAAAGGATGTGGGGTGAAAAGGTGTATTGGATGTATGGATTAAACATGTTAGTCCTTAAGGACTAACGATGCAAAGGGGTAAAGGGGTAAAGGGGTGTAAAGTTAACTGGGTTAAATGGGTTTGATTTGGACCAGTTATGTTGTTTGGGCCAGTTATGTTGTTTGGGCCAATTTATTAAATAAGGGGGTTTGGGCCATGTTTTAATTATAAAAGGGTGTTGGGCTTATGAAATGGATTAAAGAGAAATGGAAATGGACTTGTATAATTATTAAAAGGCTTAAGGATTTTAGTCATGATATTTGGCTGACCCGGCTCATTAAGTGGGGTACGGGTTGGCCCGATAAGATTTCTGCGGTTCCGTCTTCGGCTTTGACTTGTTTACTTTTTGGGTTGACTTTGACTTTTTCATGCTCTTTCCATTCCCGTGCTTGATTTTGTCCGTTTTGGCTTGATTTTTGTCCTTTTCTGAATATCCGTTACCTGCACAATCATAAATCACAAAACACACAAATACAATGTATTTTTGGTATATTTTGGTCATTTTAGGCACGTTTTTATAGACAAAAGGTATGTGTAATTAAGCACATACCAAACACTCAACACACAAATAGATCAAAGTAACCGGAATTTATCGAAAACTATACACTGCCGCCGTTGGGCAAATTAACACACAAGATTAAGAAACTTTTTTTTCTGATTTGTTTCTAACACAAATAGCAGAAAGTTAAAAGAAACCAAAATAAATCTTGAAACTTAACTCAAACTAAAACAAAAATTAAGAAAGCATAACTTGAAACACTTCATATAATATCAAAAATTCCGGCTACTAAAGCAGTTTCTGGTGGAGGTAAGGGGCGCTAGTGTAGATTTTGGCGACATCAGAGAACTCCAGCAACGACGACAGCAGCAGATCTACAAAAAAGAATATCAAAATTTTTATTACTCATATCTATAAAGAAATTATATGCAGATTTATCTAAAAAGGTTAAAAACCCTTCAATACCTCAAAAGTTTACTGATCTATGAAACCGTATATAGAATGCAGGAGAACAAATTTCGGCAAGAGAGGCTGTGGCGGCAGCAGATCTACAAACATTTTTAATCAAATACGTTATAAGAAGAAAGTTCTATAAAAAACCCTTCAAAACTCGAAGAACTAATGAATAAATAATAAACTTAGCAAACTCAAAAATTGTTATAAAAGCAGCAGATTCGGTAGTAAGGTTCGGGTTGTGGTGGGTATCATCGTGAGGATTTCAGTGGTGGTGGGTGCCTCGGCGGTGGCGACTGATATTTATACATATGGAAATACGTATATTTATCTTAATTGTGATTTATGTCATCCATGAGCACAAACCAACATCAGATATTTATACAGCTATATAAATATCCGTATGACATGAGCACAAACCAACAGCTCCCACTTGCGAATGTCTCATTCATATAATATACTATACTAACACTAACGAATAGTCTAGCAACATCATCAATGTTAATACAAATAATGTCTAAAAACGTTATTTATATTTTTCGACATCTCAACGTTTTGATAATAACAAAATGTAAAAACGTTTACAATAAAAATAAACGTTTAAAAATTATCAAATGTAAAATTCCATTTCTAAGATTAGTGATCACTTAAGGTATGGACAAACACTTAAGGTATGGACAAATAAAATAATTAAGCATGATTAGTGATCAAGAAAATACTTTTCTCTTAATCCTCACTTTTAATTCTACAAAAGTATATTCTCAAAAATACCTTTACAAAATATTTTCTAATTAAAATAAAAAGTTTTATTAAAAACTTAAAATTTGAAATTCAAACGTCACACGTCCTGGCGTGTTTTTCCTGCGCTATATATTGACTGGAAAATCGTATCTTTATATGTCACTAACTTCCTGCGTGAGACCATTTATGGCATTTACTATCTGCTTACTTTACCTTACATTGTGACTCCTTTAATTTACTCATCGTCTTCATCCTACCTAATCGATACCTCGCCGCCGCAAAACTTTTAATACACTCATGTCTTCTCTATGCCCGCCAGCCAAACCTCATCTGCACCTTACCTAGAACCCTCATACATACAGAGCCAACCTACCATTCTCTTTCCCCTGTCCCTTCTTACATTTTCATGAGCCTTCTTCATTTTCACATTCTTCTTTTATGAATTTTTCCACAATTTCCTTTTTTGATGTATCCAACAGTATGATTTCTTCACAGAACTCTCACTCGCCATTCCCATTGATGATAATGTTAAAGATTTTTGCTTCCTTCATGAACAGTATCGTCGCTACATATCTTCTTATTTATACTTTTTTATGTTAATATTTTTGTTATAGACTATATTATAACTTTTTTATCTTTGTTGTTCTTCTCATAAATGATCGCAATGTGAATTACCATTATCACTACTTTTTCTATAAATACGTTATGCCGCAGGCGGACCCGAACCGGCCGCTCAATTCAAGGTATACAACACGGCAACCAGGTGGCGATACTTGATATTTAATTCATTATGGGATATACGTATATTTATTAATTTACTTAAAGTTGTGTGTTTTATGTCATCCCAATGTCGCACTATTTCCACTACATATCAGAGTGTGTTAGTAGCCAGTATTATACTAAGAATACAGTCTTGGATTTGTGACCAATACCATATTAAAGTAATATTTTATACCTAGCGAAAAAGAAAGTACTTGTAGCGTCTGCGATAGATGTGCAAAATTTAATGAGTCTGTCGGGCGCGAGGTTGGCGTGGTCTGTATGAATTGAAAAGCCCATTAGCAGTGTGGACATCTACTTGTCGGCGTCTGGTGTGTTGGAAGATGCGCTGCTATAAATAATGCTCAAAAGGGTAGGAAATCTCTTCAAGACCTCAATACTTTTGCATTGTTAGACAAAGTCGTAATATATTTTGTGAACTTACCAAAGCAAGCCATTAGAAATCTTAAATATCAATTCTCGTCTATACGCCCTCTATATTGCTAACAATCTTTATTCACTGTCGCATTATTATCAACTCACATATGATATAACTGATTAATATGATCTATCAAATCTATTGCATACCTAACTTGACCTCAAACCCCTCCAACCCCCAAATGTTATATACTTGTTACAAACTCTCTCAACACACAACGATAATTCTAAACCCTCGATGTGATAAATTCCACCCAACCCATTAGTATTCATACATTGATTTTTATAGGTTACCAGTTTGGCTGTTCTGTTGTTACATGCTACAGGACAGACTGAGATAAACAGAAATCTGCCGTTAAATACGTTGGAATGACTATTGACTGATATTGTGAATATGTATCATTAGGAATCTTGAAACTGATAAGAGTTTGGACATGATCACGTAATTTATCCACTTGATGGGTAGGATGGGGCTGTGTATATCATTATATCTTACTATGGGTTGCTTATGGTGTGTGATGGGTCGCGGTCTGGCGGGTACGAGACGATCGTTGTGAGTCTCTTGGGTTGTGTAAATGGAATTGAGTTATGTATCAAATAGTCATCAATGCTTAGAATCATCTCGTGACGAGGACCAACTCTGTCCCACAATCCATCAGAGGTCTGATTATTCAAACACTTTGATTAATTTTCGAAACGGTGACACAACAACGTAAAGCACTAGATCTCTAATCTTCTTAATACAATTTAATTAAAATATAACCAAAAGGATACTATATCAACGGGGCGATTCCATTTTGTCATAATCTTTTAGTAGACCCACCATAAGTTAATCTCGAAAAAAAAAAGGTCCAAAACGATGATACGGATCTGGATGATTATCCACAGTTGCTCAAATGACTTATTCCACATAAAGTTTTTACTTAAGTTTTTACAGGAGCTCCCTCCCGTTCTATCATCGTAGAATTTTCCCCAATTGGAGTCAAATATTCCCTGGAGCTAAAATGCTCTTGATGCCGCCGCACCTTATAGATTATCTTCCGTCAGAAAAGCTAAGGGTATAACTATTCTATATCCATCTATTAAGTTGTTCGCAGACACCGTTTATGGTTTTTTACGGACCATTATTCACTTGCGGATAGTAGCATCCTGGTCTTATTTATTTTTGTTAAACAAGGTATGACGGAAATCTTAACTTCTTGGAAGTGTCACGACAGTCGCGAGTTGAAAATAAATCTTATCGTAAGCAAGTGTTATGCCCATGTACCTAGACTCGTTGACCTTATTCGTCAAAACTCTCATGTTTCGGAAGTTGTCCTTACTTTAAATTGTCATAAGATCATTTTTGTATAATCATCAAACAGAGTGACGGATAAAGTTTATTTAAGACGCTTTCAGAACAAAAGATACTGTGACCACTGTGAATTTCATGTGGATGCACATTTTGGTTTAATAACTCACTGATGTACTTCATGGATTCTACATTAATAGTTAATAAACCACAAATATAAGTGTTGTAAATGATTAACTTGAGATTAAATTTGTGATTGTGTTCATCGATGATTTTTCATTATATCGTAAACAAAGAATACAAGCACAAATCATCATTGAGAATGATTCCTATGAATTTACTTATAAGAAAAGAGAAAGGTTGACTATGCCAAGTTCTCCCAAATGTGATTTCTGGTTTTCGCTTCTTCCGATGCTGTAATGTCTTGGACAACTTAATTGATAGTCAAAGACCTCATGTTGAACCATCCGCCATTGTTTCGAAGCACGTTAAGATCTTGAGATCTTAATAACAAAACACGGATACAAGTTCGTCTAATTCTTAGGGACTTGTCAGCTATGATCGGCGGTTTTTTAAAGATTTTTCGAAAGATTTCAATAATCGCAGCGCACTCGCACAACGCGAACATTAACCTAGATATAAACAAGAGTGTTTTCGTGGGGTGAAATTAGTTCCCAGTATAATTAGGGGATTTTCCAACGGCTTTAAACTTATTCTAGCTAGTGTATTCGCGTCTCAAATCTTAGATTAACCGAAGGGATAATGACCGAATTTTAGTTGTTCTTATGTGATTTTCTCATGTTTTGGGAGCAGTGTTAATGCAATGTAAAGAGAACGGTTAGTTGCATATGCCATCCGACAAACTTAAGTCTAATGAAGAAAAACTATACATTATGCATCTCGTGAATTAGGGCAGTAGGTGTACGATCTTAAACATCTATGGACACTATTTATACAAGGTACAAAGTGTACAGTTTTTACATTTAATTTTGTATTTGGTAAAGTATGATAACGTAAGTAAGTGTGTGAAGAGTTCTAGCCATACCTGGAGCCCTTACCATCTATTTATAGGTGTAGAAATGAGATGAGATGAGGCTTAGCATAAAGTCCGATGATCATGTGGGTGTCCTACGATTTAAGGGGTGATTCTTGGGGTTGTGTACCACGATCTCTATTTTGGTGGGAAGACCTTGATGGAGATGGAGAACATGGGTTTGACTGTCGAAGGGGATGTTTTCGAACAGGATAGGAGGGTACGTCATCAATAGTCTACCACTATGCTGTTAAAAGGTAGTCATAAGGGCTATTTTCATAAATGTTTTGAAGTACATGACAGACACTTGTAGTCAAAATAGGATTTGTTCCTCCACTTGAGTGGGAGTAAGATACTTACTGGGCCCGTTGTTGGGTTGATCAGATATTTGCATGGCCGTGACCAAAGTGTAGTTAAGATGATTCTTTTTACATTTGATGACCTGAATCAATACAGACGCGAGAAACAAAATCGTTAAACTATGGAATGACTATTGATCGATATCCAAATTTAACATTGTATCTGAAACAAAAGGATAGGACTGACTAAAACCATTGAAGGCTGAGTTGTTTACCAAAACTCCATACTCAGGTTTTTCAGGGAGCATTGATGATGTTGCTAGACTATTCGTCAATGTTAGTATGCTATATTATATGGCAAAGACATTCGCAAGTGGGAGCTGTTGGTTTGTGCTCATGTCATACGAATATTTATACAGCTGGAAATACGTGAGCCTACGGGGTCACACACGTTTACACTTAGATATAATTCTATTAATATTTATAATAATATATTTGTATATTTATTATTTATATTAATATATGATTTGACGAAAGAACACTAACGGTCGTTAATTAGTTCGTTATGAATAATTAACTATAAAGGCTTTTTAATTAATGGGTAATTAAATGTAATTAACCATAAACTAGCAGGGTACCCGCGTGTTGCAGCGAAGGGTACCCTGTGATTAAAGTTCAAACGCCGACAAAATAAAAATGACCAACAAAATAAAAATGACGAACTGATTAACCGAAGAAAAATAAAAAATATGATCTCAGTCCGACTTGATTCACATGTTTTTACCGGTTTCGACCGGTCCTCTCCATTTTGTTTTCGGACGGATTTTATTGGCTAGCTTAACCGGTGGTGACTCCGTTTCCGGTTGAACCCGTTGGTGGGGTCCCATCAACTTGTTAGCATATAAATTGTATTAAACTTTATATGTTTTATTAGTTTGTACAATGTGTATTATAACATGTATTTTTCATTTTAGAGGTGTTTTGAAAATAACATTAATTAGTGTTTTAATTACTCTACATTAATTAGTGTTTTAATTACTCTATACTTGTAACATATGAATGGAGGAAATAAATGTTGTACATTTTGCTTTAATATTTGTATTTGTTAGATAGTTTTATTGTGAAAGTTTGCATTTAAGGATTGTACATTATGCTTTATAACTTGGATTACTTAATTTTTTTGGATATTAAATAAAGAGAGAGAGTCATTTTTGCTTTATAAGTAGTATAGATATTAGAAAGGTCAAAAAGTCAACACCAAGGGGTGTTTGGGTTGACTTTGACCGGCCTAGCCCAAGTGGGGGGTTGGATTGGGTTTTGAGCTATCTTTTCCTTCAAGGTATGTATTTTAGGTAAACTCTAAATTCACCTAGTATATAAGGAGGACCCTAATTCTTATCCCTTTCTTCTCTCTCTCCTCTCTTGGTCGAACGAAACAAACAACCCTTTAGGGTTTTTCAGTTTCGATTTTTTTTGTGTTCAATTGTTCGTTGGTCAAGAACTAGCATTCGGGTGATATCGTTTGACGTGTAGTGTGGATACACGTAGAGGTTATGCACGTTATTACATACGTGCATGTACTTGAAGTGTCTTCGATTCGTCACTAGCTTGGTTGCTAAAGGTATGTTTACTTGTTTATGTTTTTTATGGTTAATTATATATGCTATATGTGATCTATATCCGCTGCATAGCTCGTTTAATATTAATGTAATATTAGGTTATTTAGATAATGATTTCCAACAGTGGCATCACGAGCCATCACGATTTCCGCAACCAAGTGCTTTTTGGATCTTCTCATCCGCGTATGGAGATTCTTTTTGATGATATTGTTTCGTACTCTTTTACTTGGTGTTCCAATAGATGTAAAAACAATATTGATTGGATTTCTTGGATGAAATATCCTAAATCTATATCCTTGTAATTTCTAGCTCCTTGCTAGTTTTTTTTAATAATATCAATTTGCCTTTCAAAAAAAAACATAAAAAACGTAAATAATATGTAAAAAATATCGCCTATATATGTATTATTTTCTTGTTTTTATGTGAAAATTATTTTAGAAAATTATTTAGAGAAATAATATTTGCCCTAATTGGTCACATAAATATGGAAATAATAATATGGACATATTTTACATGATTTCTAATTCGCTTATTATGATTATATTTGCGTTTTAGATTTTTATATATATATTGTCGCTTATTTATCTTGCAATAAATTGTCAACCATGGATTACATGCATGTAAGCCATGGTTATTAAGCTTAATATATATATATGTATGCATGCGTGTGGTTTTGTATGCATGAGAATATTACGTGAATTATTTGATTAATTGCAAAAGTAGGGAAGACCTTTGTTGAATTAATGCTTTAATTGCGTAAATGATTTTTGTTTAGTATGATTGAATTTGGTAAATATGTTTTGCATGTTTTATATAGTGGCGTTTTTCTAAATAATAAATGCTTATTTTATGTATATTGATACGTACACTTTGCTAAGTCATGGATTATATACGTAAATTTGTAATTTTCTTGCAAATGTTCTATAACGCAGGGGTTTAGTGGTTTCCACAAGGGAACCCGCGACGGAACAACGCAAGAATACACAAATTTTACATAAACGGTTTTAACAATATTTTAAGTATGTCGTAATCGTTACTAGGGTTCGATTATTTCCCATTGGGAACTAACTTTATTCGTAGTAAGATCACTTATATTTGGAAATGTTGTAAACATGGAAACCCTAATGTTATATGGCATGTGATTTATAAAATGTAGGGATTTGTATTTATAGAAAGTTTTAAAATGAAAATGGAAATGTTTTAAAAAATAACTAGTGTTATAAGGTTGTATGCATGCTTCCTTATAGACAATATTAGTAACATTGTTTTTATCAAATTCTACCCTAAAATTAAGTCATTTGCCATCCAAGTATGAAATCACTTGAGTTGTATTTTTACTCTAAAATAGTTTTAGGTAAATTTGCAAACAAGGTAATATAACAATCGTATGGTCAGACCCGAGACTGTAAAATTACTGATTTTGTATTGGACGACTTATATCGAGTATGGTTGTTCAGAACTTCGACCTGAGGCATATGGTGGGGTTAAACATGCTACTTGACATTGTAATTTCGGATTATAATGCCTTTTTCCCCATAAAGGCTAAGAGTTGCACATGTTGGCAATTATCACACGCATATTACCTTTTGAGTTTACCATTTCTAGTAGATCAACTGCATTAATGGTAGAACGTCAAGTTGGATCTTAGACTCTTGATAAAATTAATTATTTAATTTTTAAACAAGGGTAGTTAATTCTATAAAAGATTTATTATCAAAAATACTAATATTTTCTGAACTTTTGATTATTTTGTAGATGGCTGCTGCTGCCCAAAACACAAACAATACGACTATCATGTCGATTCTCCTGGCGGAGAAACTTACTGGTTTAAATTTCACAAGCTAGTATCGCAATCTAAGGGTTGTTCTCAGGTATGAGAAAAAGATGAAGTTTGTGGAACAGCCTACTGGACCTGTTCCTGATCCTAAAACTGCTGACCCTAACACTATTGACAAGTACTATGAGACTGTCAATCTTGAGCAAGTAGTTGCATGTCTTATGCTATCAAGTATGTCTCCAGACCTACAGAGGACTTTGGATAAATACAATGCATATGACATGCTGAAAGAACTGAAAACTATGTTTGAAGAATAGGCTAAATAAGAACTGTTTGAAATAGTCAAAGCATTCCACACTTGTAAACAGGAGGAAGGTCAATCAGTAAGCTCCTATCTCTTGAAGATGAAGAGCTACTTGGACATTTTGGAACGCTTAAGATCCCACCGTCGCCTAAGAGAGATTATCCGACAAAGGACTCTGTCCGCCACCACTACAAGGAGGTGGGTCATTGGAGGAGAAATTGTCCGTCCTACCAAGCTGAGTTGAAGAAGAGGAAGAATCCTAGCGTGGCTAGTACTTCTAGTATCTTCACTATAGAACTCTATGCTTTTCCTAATAAGACTTGGGTATATGATACGGGTTATGGTACTCATATATGTAATACTTCGCAGGGTCTTAGAGGAAGCGGGAAGTTGAAACATAGAGCTTTGAGTCTGTACATGGGCAATGGAATGCGTGCAGTCGTTGAAGCTATTGGAAGTTTTGATTTAGTTCTTCCTAGTGGTTTAATAATTGTATTAGACAACTGTCATTTCGCACCTACTATTACTAGGGGTGTTGTTTCAATTTCTCGTTTGGTTAACAACGGTTATATTCATACATTTACGAATTATGGTATTTCTGTTTCAAAAGATAATGTGTTTTATTTTAATGCAATTCCACATGATGGTATTTATGAAATAGATATGCATAATCTTTATCGAAATGTTAGTTCCATGTTTAATGTTAGCAACAAAAGAGCCAAACATGCGTTGGACTCTTCTTATCTATGGCATTGCCGTCTTGGTCATATAAATAAGAAACACATGGACAAGCTTCATCGTGATAGGATCTTGCAACCCACTCACGATGAATCACTTGAGAAATGCAAGTCTTGTATATCTAGGAAGATGGCGTGCAAGCCTTTTCCACATCAAGTGGAAAGAGCTAAGGATCTATAAGGACTTATACACACTTA
>BQNB010007690.1:0-17112 GCA_026074375.1 Tanacetum coccineum | reverse complement strand
ATCTCTTGCCTCTATGCTAAATATCCCGCCTATAACAATAGATACCTTTTACGATATCAAAATGGCTGACGAAAACCTAGTAAGCACAAACACCGTTATCCAGGGTTGCACCCTAACTTTGTTAAATCAACCTTTCGAAATTGATCTCAAGCCAATTAAACTCGGTAGTTTCTACGTTGTCATTGGTATGGATTGGTTATCCAAGTATCATGCTAGAATCATCTGTGACGAGAAAGTCATCCACATCCTAATCGACGGTGAAACTTTGATCATTCGAGGTGACCGAAGTAAGACCTGACTAAATCTCATATCCAGTATAAAAACCAAAAGGTATATATCTAGGGGATGTCAAGTTTTCATAGCCCGAGTAATGAAAAAAAAGCCAAACGAGAAACGACTGGAAGATATCCCAGTAGTCAGAGAATTCTCAGAAGTTTTTCCTAAAGATCTACCTGGCCTCCCTCCCGTTCGCCAAGTAGAATTCCAAATCAATCTAATTCCCTAAGCAGCACCTATAGCCCGCGCACCTTAGAGATTAGCTCCTTCAGAAATGCAGGAACTATCTAACTAACTTCAAGAGTTAGCAGACCGAGGTTTTATACGACCAAGTACTTCACCCTGGGGAGTTCTTGTCTTATTTGTTAAAAAGAAAGACGGATCTTTCAGAATGTGTATCACCGGGAGTTGAATAAACTTACTGTAAAGAATCGTTACCCATTACCTAGAATTGATGACTTATTCGACCAACTTTAAGGTTCGAGTGTCTACTTAAAAATTGACCTAAGATTAGGTTATCATCAACTGAGAGTGAGGGATAAAGATATTCCTAAGACTGCTTTCAGAACAAGATACATACACTATGAATTTCAAGTGATGCCATTTGGTTTAACTAACGCACCTGCTATATTCATGGATCTCATGAATCGTGTGTGTAAACGATACTTGGATAAATTTGTGATAGTGTTCATTGATGATGTTCTCATCTACTCTTATAACGAAGAAGAACACGCAAATCATATGAGAATGATCCTAGAATTACTCAAGAAAGAGAAGTTGTATGCCAAGTTCTCCAAATGTGATTTTTGGATTCGTATCGTACAATTTCTTGGACACTTAATTGATAGTCAAGGACTTCATGTTGACCCTGCCAAGATTGAAGCAGTTAAGAACTCGGCATCTCCTACTACACCCATGGAAGTTCGTCAATTCTTAGGACTTGTCGGCTATTATCGGAGATTTATCAAAGATTTTTCAATAATTGCAAAATCTTTGACTGAATTAACCTAGAAAAACAAGAAGTATATCTGGGGTGAAGACCAAGAATCGGCTTTTCAACTGCTAAAACAGAAGCTATGTGAAGCTCCAATCTTAGCATTACCCAAAGGAAATGATGATTTTGTTGTCTACTATGATGCATCCCATCAAGGTCTGGGAGCAGTGTTAATGCAAAGAGAGAAGGTTATTGCATATGCATCCCGACAACTTAAGCCTAATGAAGAAAACTATACCACTCATAATCTTGAATTAGGAGCAGTAGTGTTCGCTCTTAAAATCTGGAGATACTATCTATATGGTACAAAGTGTACAGTTTTCACTGATCACAAAAAGCCTTCAACATATTCTTCATCAGAAAGAATTAAACATGAGACAACGTCATTGGTTAGAATTGCTTGCAGATTACGATTGTGAGATCCGCTATCATCCTGGAAAGGAAAATGTCGTAGCAGATGACTAAAGCCAAAAGGAACGAATCAAAAACTCCGAATCAGATCATTAATCATGACCGTTCATCTAAAACTACCATCACAAATTCTCGAAGCTCAAACTAAAGCACTCAAGGAAGAAAACATCAAGGCTGAGAATTTATGAGGAATGGACAAAGCGTTTGAAGTACGTCCTGATGGAACTCGTTGTATCAAGAACCGAAGCTGGTTACCACTCTTTGGTAATATGAGGGACTTGATCATGCAAGAATCTCATAAATCAAAATATTCCATTCACTCGGGTTTTGGCAAAATGTACCAGGATCTAAAGAAACTCTATTGGTGGCCTAACATGAAGGCAATCATTGCGGGGTATGTTGGAAAATGTTTGACATGTTTTAGAGTTAAGGTAGAATGTCAGAAGCCATCCGACTTACTGGTACAACCAGAGATTCCTATGTGGAAATAGGAAACAATAACAATGGACTTCGTTACAAAACTTCCCAAAACATCAAACGGACATGACACAATTTGGGTCATTGTCGATTGCCTTACAAAATCCTCACATTTCATACCTACCCGAGAGACAGATAGTATGGAAACCCTTACCATGTTGTACATTGAAGAAATAGTCTCCTGGCATGGTATGCCAATATCCATCATCTCGGATCATGACAGTCATTTCACATCCAGATTCTGGAAATCACTACAAAGTGCCTTGGGTACTCAATTAGACATGAGTACGGCATATCATCCCGAAACCGATGGAGAAAGTGAAAGAACCATCCAAACACTCGAAGACATGCTTCGAGCCTATGTCATAGACTTTGGAAAAGGATGGGAAAGACACTTACCATTGGTGGAATTCTCTTACAATAATAGTTATCATGCCTGTATTAAGGCAGCACCGTTTGAAGCACTCTATGGTCGAAAGTGTAGATCACCAGTTTGCTGGGCCGAAATTGGAGATGTTCAACTTACAAGACAAGAAATAATCCATGAAACCACTGAGAAGATAGTGCAAATTCGACAACGCTTGCAAGCTATAAGAGATCGACAAAGAAGTTACGCCAATGTCATGCGAAAGCCTTTAGAACTTCAAGTTGGAGATCATGTTATGTTGAAAGTATCACCTCGTAAAGGTGTCATCCGATTCGGAAAACAAGGAAAGCTTAATCCTCGGTACATTGGACCATTCAAAATCCTTGAACGGATTGGTCCAGTGGCATATAAACTTGAGATTCCTAAAGAGCTCAATAATGTCCACAATACCTTTCACGTTTCAAATCTAAAGAAATGTTTATCTGACGAATCCCTTATCATTCCAATGAAAGAGCTTCGGCTCGATGACAAACTTAACTTTGTGGAAGAACCAGTGGAGATTATGGATCGAGAAGTCAAGCAACTGAAACAAAGTCGTATTCCTATAGTCAAAGTAAGATGGAACTCTAAAAGAGGACCAGAATTTACATGGGAACGCGAAGATCAAATTCGTGCCAAGTATCCACATCTGTTTTCAAACATCACTCCGTCATCCAACAAAATCTCGGGACGAGATTTCTTTTAAGGGAGGGAGACTATAAAAACCCGTAATTTTCATCAATGTAAATATACATCTATTAAATTAGATGCACTGTAATATCCATCTATTAAATTAAATGCAATGTAATATCCATCTATTATAAATATATCACCTTCTTATAGGGAAATTTTTTGCTTTATCTTAATATGCAACGTAACTTGCATCTCTAAAGTAAATGAGCTCACGCAACCTCTATCAATGCCATCTATATCTATGTTTATATCATATAAACATCCTAATATGTCAAGTCTATATCCTAATATCATTTTTACTATGTACATTATCCATTTAACATACTTTTCAAAATGTTATTTCAAAACAAGCATTAAACATTAACGTTTACATTAAAACCCTAATTATATGTAATGTATACATATAAAATGAAAGTACAAGCCTTTAAAACATGTGTACAAGTATCAATGCACCACATTTGAATATCTTTACCCTCCTGAATCAAGTTACAACTTTATAAAGCATAATGTATAAATCAATAATGCAAGAAAGTCAAACTAGGTCATTTAAGCTCCTAAACCATGTTTAAACTTTACACCACTTTAACACAAGGTACAAGTACTTAATTCATGACTCCTAAACCCTAATCTATCCATAATCTTAACCCTAATCCATGTTTTAAAACCCTAAATCATAAAACAAAACCCTAAACCCTAATTTCACTTTCAACTAAAAACTAAACCCTAAACCTAAAACTAAGCCCTAAACCTTAATCCTAAGCCCTAATCTCAGTCCTAACACTAATCCTAAACCTTAATCTACCCTTAATCCTAACCCTAATCCACATTTTAAAACCCTAAACCCTAACCCGAAAGAAAAACCAACCCGACACCATTTTCTTTCCATTTTGACCCATTTTTACACCCAAGCTAGCAACCAAGCACCTCAAGCACCTCTATGACTCACCAAGCAGCCACCCAAGTAGCTTACAAGCACCTCCATCACCACCCTTAAGCACCAAGGCTTCTAGAACACCTTCTTGTCACCACCTTGTAGCCGTGACCCCCAAAACACCTTCCACCTTTCATTGCTACTCTTCTAGCTCTCAAGACTCATCCTACTAGCCCCTCTTAGTCACCTTAACTAGCCTTGACACTAATCAAACTCAAAACTTAAGCACCAAGGGTGTTTTCACCCTATAAATACACGAACCAAGCACCCTTTTCATTTCATCCCACACATCTCATCTCATACCCTCAAATGGAATTCTAGCCTTCCATAGCAGCAATAGAAGATCAAGAGAAGTCCCTAAGCTCAGAATAGAAGCCAAGAAAAGTAAGAAAACACTTAAGCCTTGAAGTTTTACTAGGGCACGAACCCGGAAAACCCCATGTTCGACCCATTTTAGCTCAGGTAAGCCTAAGATCTTGTTCCATAAGCTTATATTCTGTACAATAATATTCATAATACTCTTAAGCTCTTTTTAATGAACTCTTTTTTGAAGCTTTGATTCCTTCAAAAACCCATGTGTTTTTGATTAAAAACCCCTAAAAAAACGCACGTTGATTTTTAGCTATCGAAATCCCTTTTTCTATACTTTTGTTACGTTGAACATCTTATTTTGCTTATTCTATTAAGCTTATAACCTACAAATATCATTTGGAATCTTAAAATTTAACCTTGATGTCTTTTTGGACTGTTTTGCAAAAAAGTTTCATGCATAGGTGTAATTCGTTAACTTTCTAAAATTTATAACTAAAGGGGCTGAAAATGTCATTTTCTTAAATTTATAACTATAAGGACCTATTTTGCCAAGTTTCAAAGTTAAAGGTTTAAATTATATATACTTTATATATAAAGGACTAAACTTGTAAAAGTTTATAAACCAGGGGTATATATTGCTAATTTTGCAAACTTATAATTTATTTATTTTTTTATACTAATTTATAAAATATATATAAATTATTCTTAGCTTTTGAAGAAACTTTAAAATATAATTATATACATTTCTTGTGAGCTTCATGTATGGGGTTTTCATTTGGGAATACGTTTTGACAAGTTTGCTGGATTTACGATATTTGAAGTGTCCTGGCTCTCAAAGTTTACTTACATGAACTCTGAATTATGATGGATTCCTGACAGTGATACGATATTTCCATACTAAAAGCAACAAAATGATATTTGATTATGACATTAAAAAAATATCCAATCAAACTGAGACTTGACATATTACCCAGGATGTGTGACGAAGCCGTTACTTTATCTTCATATTACTTTAGCCACTCAATAAATTTCCCTTGGTACTGTTAAGGTGAGTTCCACTAGCTCGCATTGCAATCTTTTAAATGTTTTCTTAAAACCCGCGAGTGGGGATACAGGCTATAAACATGAAATGCAAGTATTTTTCTGTATGCTATCCTGATGCATGATTGCCTAAGTCCCTACTTTGTCATATAAGTCCCCACTATTCATGAACGTTAATTAACTCATCGAGGTAAGCGCGAATAGCTTTTGTGAATAGATCTTATTTGGGACTGGACTCCCGTTGGTTGTACTAATACTGTCGGTATCCAATAGCACACATTAAATAAACTTTACTGAGTGTTTTGGCAAAGAACGTATTGGCGGCAATTATTTGTGGTTATTGATTAACCTAAGGCTTCGATGTCATGAGCTTAGGGAAATAATATTGTTTTCCATGATAATTGTACATGCATGCAATTATTACAACTGATGGGTATACAAACAAACGTAACCAACTTATTGAACTTGTATTCCAAAACTACTTTACATTAAAACCTTATGAATTATGAATTTCACTCAACCTTTGTGTTGACTTTTTAGCATGTTTATCTCAGGTAATTGAGCAACTTAAGGTACGGAGTGGCACGGACTTGAAGATGGCTAAACTATTATCATTCAAACTTTATATTTTCATGTAGATTTGGGACCTCACTTTTTGTAAAAACTCTAATGAATAAATGAATGATAACTTATCTTTTAAAAACGTCTTTTTCGAGTCGTTTTCTATGATTATGACTGTTGTACTATGAAATAATATCCCAGATTAGCTTCCGCTGCTATATGTAAAAATGGGGGTGTTATAGTATCTTTTTGAGAATTATTTAAAAAGGTTCTACTTGAGGGCAAATAGAAGTCAAGTGGGGGGGATATTTGATAACATCAAATATTTAATACTTTTTAGTATCATTTTATCCCCTAAATTACTTGCATTGATGTCACTAACATATGAAAACAAGATATTTTTTGTTATTTTGTGATTTTGAGGAGATATGCAGGTAATTATCAATTATCAATGGAAAATGACAAAAAAATATAAATATTTACAAGACATTACGGCGTAAACCTTTTTAAGGTTACTCCGTAACACATCTCATGCAAATTACGTCACTTAAGCAACGATTACGGCGTAATCAATTATTGGTTACACCGTAACCATTACTATGGAATGAAGATCATGACTAAAATAGCATTACGGCGTAACGATAAAATTGGTTACGCCATAACTACATTCGAAGAAAGAAATCAAAGTCGTGATTATTTATTAAATGTAAAGATTCGGTGCTGACGAGGCTTTACGGTGTAACGTCTCATATAGTTACGCCGTAATCTATTATTTATGGAAAATGTTTGGTTGCTGACTAAGGGTTACGGCGCAACAAGATTATTAATTACGCCGTAACTAATTTTATCACTTAAAGATGGAATGCCACGTCAAATAAAGGTTTACGGCATAACGTAACCGGTGGTTACGCCATAAAATATGACTCATCACAGGGGCTGAACATGTATACTTTTTATAAAGTTTCATGAGTTAATGGAAGTCGAGGGGCCAAATGCGTCAATGAGCCAAAGAATTATTATATTATAAATAAAGAATGAATTTGGTAGATTGATTCATTCATTAAAAAATTCAATTCGGTGGTGTTTACCTATTTGCCGACGAAAGACGACAGGAAGTAAAAAAAGAACATGCATGTTGCTTGCCTGCTTGATTCGGGTATAAGGCGAACCCCTTTCGGGGTTCGCCACGAGATCCAACTAGAAGATCGAGAGCATTATTTCAGCATGATTTGTTCATGATTCTTCAACAATTACAATTTGATTTCAATTAATTATTTTTAATAATTTATTTGGTCTCGGCTTAATTTGTTGATGCTTGATATTTATTATGTTTAATTTTACTCTTGTCATTTAATTTATTAATTATTCCTTGGTTAATTATTTTTGATCTCTTTGTCTGACTATTGTTTCATTAGATATTCCTTGACTATCGTGTAACCCTGGTTTTTGGTAGTACGAGTGGTTTGGATCTAGCTTGCCCCATTAATAGATTATCTTGTCATGATGGGATCCAATGGGTATTTGGGATGATCACTAACTCCTTACCTGGTGTAGGAACTGACCGGTCACCGCACTTATCACTCAATACTTAAAAAGCACAGGAACTCTTTCAGAGGGGGTTAATAATCTTAATAGGTTATTTGATATGTTTTGGGAATAGTTGGGATTAATCACTGCAACCTAGATAACCTACCTCCCTGACGATTTAAGACTGATTCGGAATCGCAGGCTATGGAACTTACTTTCTTGGGATTACAAGTACAGCAGAAGAAGGATGGCATATTTATTAGTCAAGATAAATATGTTGATGAAATTTTAAAGAAATTTGGGTTTACAGAAGTCAAGACTGCAAGCACACCAATAGAAACTCAAAAGCCTTTGCTCAAGGATGAAGATGATGAAGAAGTGGATGTTCATATATATAGGTCAATGATTGGTTCATTGATGTAACTTACATCTTCAAGACCTGATATTATGTTTGTAGTATGTGCATGTGCTAGATACCAAGTCAATCCAAAAGTTTCACATCTTCATGCTGTAAAAAGGATTTTTAGGTACTTAAAAGGTCAACCAAAATTGGGCCTTTGGTATCCAAAAGATTCTCCTTTTGATTTGGTAGCATACACTGATAGTGATTATGCTGGAAAAAGTTTGGATAGGAAGTCTACAACAGGAGGTTGTCAATTGCTTGGATGTAGTATGATATCATGACATGCAAGAAACAGACATGGTTGCAAATTTCCACAACATAATCTATATATGTGGCTCTTAAAAAAAGTTAAAAAAAAAAAAAAAACAAGTTTCTGTGGACAAGTGCTTTGGATTCAGAATCAACTACTTGATTATGGGTACAATTTTATGCATACCAAGATCTTTATTGATAATAACAATACTATTTGCATAATTAAAAATCCTATTTTTCATTCAAAAACAAAGCATATAGAGATCAGACATCATTTTATTAGAGATTGCAATGAAAAGAAATTGATTCAAATGGTCAAAATCCATACTGACAAAAATGTTGCAGATTTGCTTACAAAAGCTTTTGATGTAAGTAGATTTCAATATTTGATTGCTAGTATTGGAATGTTAAATCTCTAAAATCTTTTATCTCTTTATGTTTTTGTAGAGTTTTGTATGAATTAGTATTGTTATTCATGTCATTAAAAGTTTATGCTGTTAAGTATAATTAGTAATGCTAGTTATACTTAATACTGCTAAGTTAATGTTGTTAGTTATACTTAATACTGCTGGTATAATTAACATTGTGAAAATTATGAGAAAAAGAATTGAGAGAGTTGGTGAGAATACAAACAAAAAGAGAGATGTGTAAAAACAGACATAGTGATTTGGTGAGAAAAAGAATTAAGAGAATTGGTGAGAATAAAAAAAGAAAGAGAGATGTGTAAAAACAGACAGAGTGATTTGGTGAGAAAAAGAATTGAGAGATATGGTGAGAAGAAAAATAGAAAGAGAGATGTGTGGAATAAAATCAGACAGAGAGTTTTGGTGAGTAAAAGAATTAAGAGAAATGGTGAGTTGAAAAACTGAAATAGAGTTTTGGAATTGATGTTAATGCTGGTGACTCAGAGTTAATGCTGCTAGGCATAAACTTACTACTGCTGGTGTAAGTTAATGCTGCTAGGCATAAACTTACTACTATTGGTGTAAGTTAATGCTGCTAGGCATAAACTTACTACTGCTAGTGATGGTTAATGTTGTAGAGAGTATTTTCATAAATACTTTCATTAAGGGTTTCAATCACTCATTTAATCGATTTTACTCTTTCATTTACTCTCTAATCACAAACCCTAACTCAATTTCATCATTCATCATCAAAACCCAACACAATGATGACCCTAAAGTTTGCTGATACTCACAACATGGTTGCGTTTTTGTCTAAACCCGTTGAAAGTGAAGGGTTTGAGCAGATAGTGGATTTTCTTAATGCACACACTATAAAGCATGCATTAACGGTTAATCCAACTGTTAATGGGGAAGTACAATTACATGCCCTAGTGGATGGGAAGAAAGTGATCATAACCGAATCTACTGTAAGAAGAGATCTTCACCTGGAAGATGCTGAAGGTGTTGATTGTCAACCCAATGCTACCATCTTTGAACAACTTACATAATGGGGCATGAGAAAATTTCATAGAAGCTTACTTTTTTAAGGCATTCTTTTCCCCATAATGGAAATTCCTTATTCATACTATTTTACAATGCCTAAGTTCTAAGGCTACTGCATGGAATGAATTTAGTAGCACTATGGCATCTGTAATTATTTTTTTAGCTACAAACCAGAAGTTCAACTTTTCAAAGTACATATTTGAAAGTATGGTGAAGAACTTGGAGAATGTGTCTTGTAAATTCTTAATGTGTCCAAGGTTTATACAAGTCTTTTTAGATAAACAAATTAAAGGGATGCCTACTCACAACAAAATATATGTTGCATCCCCTCACACTAAGAAGATATTTAGGAATATGAGAAGGGTTGGGAAAGGTTTTTCTGGAAGGGAAACACCATTATTCCAAACAATGATGGTACAAGATCAAGCAGAAATGGGTGAAGGTTCAGCAAAACCTGCTGATCCCCATCACACACCCACTTTTATTCAACCATCAACATCTCAACCTCAAAGGAAACAAAAACCTAGGATTGCCTAAGTGAAGGACACTGAGATACCTAATTCTAGTGGTCCTACAGACAATGTAGCAGATGAGGCTGTCAATGAGGAGATGGATGACAATTTGGTGAGGGCTGTCACTACTGCTACTAGCTTAGATGTAAAGCAGGATAGGGGTAACATCAATAAGACCCAATCCAAGGCAACACTTAATGAACCATGTTCCTCAGGAACTGGTTCAGGTAGTGGTCCCAGGTGCCAAGAAACCATGAGGGATACTATTGCTCAAACTAGGTTTGAGAATGTATCTAAACTTTCTAATGATCCACTGCTCGCAAGAGGTTACACACTTCGAAGTGGTGAGGATAGTCTGAAACTTCAGGAATTGATGGCATTATGTATAACTTTACAATCAAGAGTTCTTAATTTGGAGACTACAAAGACCACTCAAGCTAATGAGATTGCAAGTTTGAAAAGGAGGGTCAAGAAGCTTGAAAAGAAGAATAAGTTAAGAACTCATAAGCTTAAAGATTATACAAGGTTGGTTTTGTGATTCTTCTTATTCAGAGTCCCTCTATTGGCTCTGATACCACTTGTAGGTCCTTAGTCTTGGATCTATATAGCCTTTGTAATACAATAGTTAACTTGAATAAATCCAAATCAACTATGTAAGAGACACTGACTATGAATATCAAGTGTTAATGCGGAATCTTAACACAAGTATTAAGAAGAACAATAATACTAATTTTGCTATTGATTTCTATTAAGTTTCAATGCTTCTGTTCGAGATATAAAACTCTATGCCATAGGGTTCCTTTTATACACCAAGGAAACTCTAATGGGCTTTACAAACATGTGAAAGGATAATGCACATCCTTTCCTAATATATCTCCTAAGATATCTCTAAGATAACTATTACTATTCTGTTATATAAACAGACTTAACTAAATACGACCAGTACTAACTATAGTACTGCTATTCTACCAGTACTAACTTCAGTACTGCCAGACTTAACTTAATACTGCCAGTATTAACTTAGTACTGCCAGAACTAACTAATACTACCAGACTTAACTGTTATACTACCAGTATTAAGTCTTTTACAATCTATTTCCCAACAGTTTAGCTACAAACCAAAAGTTCAACTTTTCAAAATACATTTTTGAAAGTATGGTGAAGAACTTGGATAGTGTGGGAAATTTTTTAATGTATCCAAGGTTTTTACAAGTGTTTTTGAATAAAAAAGTTGATAGGATGTCAAACCATAATGGGATTTATGTTATACCATCTCACACAAAGAAGTTTTTTGGAAACATGAAAAGGGTAGGAAAAGGTTTTTTTGGAAGGGAAACACCCTTATTTCCAACAATGATGGTACAAGCTCAAGAAAAAATGGGTGAAGGTTAAGCAAATCCTACTGATCCCCATCATAAACCCACCATTATTCAACCATCAACATCTCAACCTAAAAAGAAACAAAAACCTAGAAAGCCAAAGAGAAAGGACACTGAGGTACCTTAGCCTAGTAGTCCTACAACCAATGTAGCAGATGAGGCTGTCTATGAGGAGATGGATGACAGTTTGGAAAGGCCTGCCACTACTGCTACTAGCTTAGATGCAGAGCAGGATAGGGGTAACATCAATAAGACACAATCCAAGGCAACACTTAATGAACCAAGTTCCCCAGAAACTAGTTTAGGTAGTGGTCACAGGCGCCAAGAAACCATGGGGCATACAATTGCTCAGACTTGGTCTGAGAATGTATCTAAACATTCAAACGATCCACTGCTCGCAAGAGGTAACACACTTTGAAGTGGTAAGGATATACTAAAACTTAAGGAATTGATGGAATTTTGTACCAAATTGCAACAAAGAGTTCTTGACCTGGAGAACATAAAGACTGCTTAAGCTGAGGAGATTACAAGTTTAAAACTGAGAGTCAAGAATTTAGAGAAGAAAGGAAGGTCAAGAACTCACAAGCTCAAAAGATTATACAAGGTTGGTAGATCTGCAAGAATGGTTTCCTCTGATGAAGCTAGTTTGGGTGATCAGGAGGATGTATCCAAACAGGGGAGGAAAATTAATGACATTGATAAAGATGCAGAGAATACATTAGTTGATGAAACTCAGGGGAGGTATGGTGATGATCTAATGTTTGATACAGGTGTTCTTGATGATGAAGAAGTGTTTGCAGGACATGATATGGCTAAAAAAGAGATTAATGTGGTTGAAAAAGAAGTTAGTACTGCTGATCTAGTTACTACTGCTAGTGAAGTAGTTAGTACTGCCAGTCTAACTAAAACTATAATTAATGATGAGTTGACTCTTGCTCAGACTTTAATAGAGATCAAAAGTGCAAAACCCAAAGTCAAAGGGGTTGTGATAGGAGAGCAGAGTGAATCTACAAAAAGAACAAGACCTCAACAACTACTATCAAAAGATAAAGGTAAAGGTATCATGGAAGAGCTTAAGAAACCAACAAAGAGAAAAGATCAAATTAGGCATGATGAGCAAGTTGCTCAAAGACTTTAAGCTCAAATGCAAGCTAAATTAGAGGAAGAAGATAGGCTTGTAAGACAAAGAGAAAAAGAAGTCAACATTGTTTCATAGGATAATGTGCAAGCAATGATAGATGTTGATTGTCAAATGGCTCAACAAATGCAAGTAGAAGAACAAGAGAAGTTGAGTATTGAAGAGAAGTCCAAGTTGTTTGTACAACTCTTAGAAGCAAGAAAGAAACACTTTGTAGCAATGAGAGCAAAAGAAAAGAGGAACAAACCACCAACTAAAGCTCAAAAGAGAAATACAACGTCTACTTATCTGAAAAACATGGCTGGATACAAGAATAATCAATTGAAGAAAAAAAGCTTTGATGATATTCAGAAGTTATTTGACAAAGCTATGAAAAGGGTAAACACATTTGTAGATATGGATACAGAATTGGTGGAAGGTAGTAAAGTAAGAGCATAAGGCAGTGAGACAAAAGCATAGATAGCACATGAGAGCAGTTTAAAGAGAGCAGGAGAAGAACTGGAACAAGAAAGCTCTAAAAAGCACAAGTTGGAAGAAGACAAAGAGACTGAAGAGATTAAATAATGTTTGGAAATAATTCTAGATGATGGAGATGATGTAACTATTGATGCTACACCTTTATCTACTAAATCTCCAAGCATTGTTGATTACAAGATCTACAAAGAAATGAAGAAAAGCTATTTCTAAATTATCAGAGCAGATGGTAATTCTCAGATGTATTTAACTTTTGGAAAGATGCTTAAAAACTTTGACAGAGAAGACTTGGAAGCTCTTTGGAGCATAGTTAAAGCTAGATTTAAGAAGACAGAGCCAGTGAATTACATGGATAATTTCTTACTTCTTAATTTGAAGACCATGTTTGAACATCATGTTGAAGATAGTGTATGGAAGAATCAACAAGGATTAGTTAAAGTGCTGAATTGGAAGCTTTATGATTCTTGTGGACTTCATTATGTAACAATGCAGAACATACTTTATTATCTATTGGTTGAGAAGATGTATCCACTTACAAATCATACTCTACATCAGATGTTCAATGATGTGAAGCTTCAAGTTGATTATGAGTATGAAATGGCATTTGAGCTTCTTAGATTGGTCAAGAAACAACTTAAGGAAGGCTATGTACCTTAATAAAGTGTTTAGAAGCATCATCCTGGTGATTAATGAAGCTTTCAATGAAGAAACTTGAGATTTTGAAGAAGAATATCAAGTTTAGGGGAGGATGGTTGGGATTAAAAGCCTTTTTGAAGTTACTACTGCTCAGTTAATGCTGTTGGTGTATAAGTTACTATTGCTTGTTCAGAGTTAATGCTACTGATACAAAGTTACAACTGCTAAAAGATTACAACTGCTGAAAGATAAAGATTGCTTGAAGATCAAGATTACTTATGAGATAAGGATTGTTATTTATAAAATAGATCTTTGAGAATAATCTAAGTTTTAGGAATATATTGTAAATCAACTAGGACTCCTTGGTGTATAAAAGGAGGTCCTAGGGCATAGAGTTTTATGTATCTTAGTCATATAATTCATAGCTTCAAAGTTTTATAACCCTAATACTAGGAGAGTATTCGTATTATTTGTAATAATAATATTGGAGCTTTTATTATTGAAATTATATTGTTTTATGTTACTATTTCATTAAAGAATTCTTTTTATATTAAAGATTAGATTCCACATAATCTTTAGTATTATCAAACAAAGTTTCTTAAACTAAGTTGTGTTAGATTTCTCTAGCATAACTAAACCTTAAACAAGCTTAAGGAATTCGATCATTAGAAGTTAACTGGGATCAACACGTCGTATCTATAAACTGGAATACGCCGTATCGAGAAACCTGTAAAAAGTATCTAAATACGGGTCAGTCTGTTGAATACGCCATATCATGTTCATGAATACGTCGTATTGATAGAACTGACAATAATGTTTTTAAAGTGCATAAAAATGAAGGACTGATAACGTCCAGACATTCAATACGTCGTATGGTATGGAGCGGATACACCGTATTGATGTCTAGGAAGACAGACTCGATAAAAATAAATAACAATCCGGATTGTCTCCCGAGAAGCACTTTTGTTTATAGCGAAGTCTTTAAGTTATAATTTTTCTTCAGCTTCTCACACTCTGGTAAACACTGTCTTTTCTTAACTCTGCTCTTGATTTGGATAGCCTGCTTGGTTCCGTAACATATTAAGGAACTATGGTGCTGAACTTACTGCCAGGCTTGATTCTATCATGCATAAACAAGTCAAAATCGTCATACCATGATATAAACACAAAAGTATGAGAACCTGTTTAAAGTTAGATACATCATGATATGAATAATAAATATACAAAAGATAGAAACAAAAAGATAAAGGATAGAGGAATCATGGGTCTGGCTATTGTGGAGCTGCGGAAGTGTTGGCCTCGCTAATCCTCTGTCTGGTGTGTCTCTCAAAAACAATTGGTGAGCTACCTCAAAAGGTCCCATCAAATGCGTGATAAGTCTGTCTGCTAGCCTCCATGAGCTGCGTCATACAGCTAATCATCCATGTGGAGACTCTACCTTGGTCGGTCATCGAACTCTCCACAAGTCCACACAAACTCTTGACATCCTTATATAGTCCCTAAATCTCCTCCTCAAGTCTCCCAAATCTCTGGGGCATAGTTCTACCCGCAGCTGGAGGTGGTTGTGGCGGCTAAGGTGCTTGTACAGGTGATGGATCAGCCTGAGCACCCTCATCGACTGCAGGGGCATCCTTAGTGGCCTCAAGGGAACCAGTCGTAGCAACTTGCTGCCTCTTTGGTCCTAGGGCTACCCAAGCCCAGTCATCTCTAATCTCCATACAGATGTTGAGCTTACCAAGATCACCCATGTCAATTAATGTTACCTCACAGGCCACAACTGATAATCCTCTCAATCCATCATCACTCACCAGACTAAAGTGATGAGCAAGACGCCCAATAAAATGACTTCTTGATAACCTGACATCGCTCTTCCTCCTTACAACATGCCTAAACAAGTACTGTGCTAATAGATATGTATAACATCCCCATTTTTGACATATAGCAGTGGAAGCTAATATGGGGTATTAC
The DNA here is from genome assembly GCA_026074375.1 of Tanacetum coccineum. Classification (NCBI taxonomy): domain Eukaryota; kingdom Viridiplantae; phylum Streptophyta; class Magnoliopsida; order Asterales; family Asteraceae; genus Tanacetum; species Tanacetum coccineum. The sequence goes on along the minus strand of BQNB010007690.1, from coordinate 1,274 downwards.
TTCATAGTACAACATTTATAATCATAGAAAACGACTCAAAAGAGATGTTTTTGGAAAATTTAGTTATCAATCATTTATTCATCAGAGTTTTATAAAAGGAGGTCCCAAAATTTAGAAAAGGATTTTGAGTTTAAAAACATAAAACCGATTCATTTGGTTTCAAAAATTAATCCAACGGGTTACGGATTTTAAGACTTGATAAAATACTTATAGAAATGTATAATATGCTTATAGGATTAGCCTATAGTAACAGCTTATGAGATTAGCTTGTGGTTTAAGAGAAAACGCGATTTTAGGGTTTCATAGGTTCGGTTTGGTTTTTAAACTTTATACACGCATGGTTTTAAGTTCAAAGCCTTTAACAATGGTGAACACATGATTATATGACATTATAAGAGTATTAAAATAGAAATTGAGCTTATGGAACCTAAGTTCGAGCTTAATGATTTGAAAACGGGTCGAAATGGGGACGTTTGCTTCGTACGCCTAGATCACTACCTCGGGTGTAACACCCCCAAATTGGGTTACAGCGGAATATGGGTCCGGGGCGTGTTACTTCATGAATCAACAACACAAGATATATATATAGAACGACTAAAAAGTCGTTTGAAAACGATACATTGGATTTATCACAATATTTGTTACATAAGCCCGAAGCTTAACTTGTTCACTTAATCAAAATACAAAGATTTTTAGCCCACAACAGTTAACAAAATGAAATGCGACAAAATCTTTAATGCAAGACATCCAAGTCAAAACCACCAATGTATCCATCGCACCTTGTGCTTATTGATTCCCTGAAAAACATTGCTTTAAAACGTCAACAATATGTTGGTGAATTCATAGGTTTGATAAATCATATATTGTAGGACCACAAGATTTCCCCAAGTGTATGATAATGCAACAGATGCAGATATCATATAAATGTAATTACGTTGCTCTAAGCTCATGACACTGAAGCTTGACGTGTATGAATACCAAATTAATGGCCTACATTGCCCGTGGTGATGTTCTAACCCGCAACATCCTATATTCGACATGGTATACGTTCGTTTGTCCAGTGATAGCTAATCACCCGAACGGGGTTGTCAAACCCAATAGATCTATTAATAACATTCGCGCTCACAATTAACAGTTCATGATAATGGGCTCAGATATGGGTTATCGCTACTTAGGCAACACGTAATCATAACATGAAACTTAACCACTTGTGTCCAATTGTAAAGCATTGCATGTTTTTCACCCCAAAAACTTTGTAAAAACAAAAGCATGTA
>BQNB010007689.1:51784-92659 GCA_026074375.1 Tanacetum coccineum | reverse complement strand
TCCATTTTAAGGTCGTTTTCCGTGACTTGTGTTTTGTGCCCTGAAGTAGCACCCCAACCTTACCATTCCGCTGCGTTGTCCCTAATTTCGGGGGTGTTACAACTACCCAGTCAGTTATTTATCTATAATGATAAATGTGTTAAGTTTCGGTACACTGGCTCATAAAAGTTGGAAATGTGGTGTGGCTTGCCTAGCTAGCAAGTCATACATGTTTTTGGTGGAACCAAACTGCGTTCTAAGAATGTTTTGTGGAACCAACTATATGTTCTAATTATTACTTTGAAAACTCTATGAATTCACTCAACCATTGTGTTGACATTTTTAAGCATGTATATCAGGTTTAGGTGCTTGTGATGGCTTGGATGGGACGGAACGCGGATATCAAGGATTGGAACTTGGTGATATTTTTTACATTCAATAAAGGAAATTTTAAGGAAACGAGTCGTGATGTGACTCACTAGAAATATATTTTCTAAACTGGTTTGGGACCTTGTAACTCTGATCTTCTTTTTAAATAAATCGAATGTGATTTTGTTTTATAAACATCTCTTCTGAAGTCGTTTACAGTGAGTCGTGTGTTTGTATTATGGAGTAGCACCCCAAATGTCGTATTTCGTTGCGTATCGTATTTTGGGGGTGTTACAGAATGGTACAAGAGCACAAGTTTCAGCGAACTAGGTCGTTTTCAAAACCTAGACTATAACTGTTTTCAGAAAATTTTCACGCGTCTTTCACCGTTGTCCAATATTCGCGCGCGCGTCGTTCCTAATCCTTTAGATGCCATATGTGGTACCTCTAGTGGTATGATAAGTGCGTAACAAGGTGGATAGCACTTGGTGTGAATGATATATGTGTATATATACTTATATATACAGAATCCGTTCTATGATGAACATATATATATATATATATATATATATATTTGATGTTTGCTACTTGCGAAGAGTTTAATGTTGATGAGTATTGATGCTACTTGACGAATGCATCGTTGTTATATGATAAGTGTAATTTCATATATGTTTAATTAATATATGCGACCGTTGCTAATATAAGCATTATGGACGCGACACCATCTTCCGATCGTGTGTTCGATTTTCTCGCGTTATGTGTCGTTTGAGAACGTTCGTTTTTGGAACTTTCAAATAAAGTTGCCGTGTTGTGTTTTGATTCCCTTGCATAGACCTCTACCTAGTAAGTCTTAAAGGTTTGATTTTGGAAACCCATGAGTTTTATGTTTACAAGCGTGCTATATAATCAGGCACGGCTTTGTATCGGGGCTTGGAGGAGTTAAAATGGTGTTTGATTGGATTTGAATTGGGTCAAGAAGACCGTTTTAGACCAGCAAAATGTTGGTCGAGTTTCCAAAGTGATTTTGACCTGTAGGACTCTGTAAAGTATCCAGGGTAGTAGATCTATGTGCGTGGTATTCCGCTTTCTACTTGCTTATGTGAGATTGTGTTTTGGTGTATTTGTAATGTCAATCACTGAGATGTGTGAGATTAATGCTGGGTACGACTGGGAAAGGATGCGAATATAAATACGGTGGCCAACGTAGTTATAAACGTATCACAACTCACTCGTATTTAGTAGTATCGTTCATGCAAATCGGTGTTGACACCATGGGATCGTATAGGAGTGTTTTTATGGTATAGATCTAGTTGGCCTTTATGTATTAGCCAACCCTCGTACCTAACGTTGCCCATGTTCTTCCTCGTATAAATAATGCCGCCGAAGTGCTGGCCGGCTTACTGCCACATCACAAGGAAGGGAACGGGTGGACGAGTTGGTATTTGAGGTAGAGAAATAAGAAAGCCCAAGGGAGGAAATGTTGATCAAGTCGATGACTTTGAATTAACTTCTCGAAACGGAATTTTTGGTACCTGTAGAGGACTGCTTTTGATTTGCAGCTTGTTGGGAGTGTTTTAAAATATTTATGATATATAAAGACCTGGGAAATTATACTAAAAGGTAGAGAGACATCCTTGGTACGTGTAGAAATTCAGATGGAGTTATATTGACACTCGACAAATGAGTTATCAACGAAACGGCAAGACTAGTCGAAAATTGAGACAAGAATTTGAATGAGTAATAAGTTAAAGGATTTATATAGAAACACCTGGGTATGTAAAACTGGAGGTTCTAAGTATTGAACAAACTGGGATTTAAGCGGTTGTATTAACCTTTGCGGGCTCACGGTTTAGGAGACACGTTGAGAATGGTGAAGAGGTAAAATCAGGAAATAATCGAGAAGCTAAAGGTTTATTGGTTTGAGGTTATTGTTGCCTCAAAATTTTTGTCTTATCACCAGTGTTGTGATTGCGTATTCTTTAGTCATGGTCTTGAATTAAAGCTCTATGAGGGCTATGTATGAGATGCTCTTGTAGCCTGGGTGGTTTGGGCTAGGATGCCATTGTCACCCTGGATTTCATCTTGTTTCGATATGATCCAAATTTTTGGGAAGGTGTAGCGGTTCCCGCTAGCACTCTTATGCACTTATATCTTCTTTGTGTACCATTATCCTTGTTGGGTGTTCCTCATACTTGCTATGATTTTAACTTTAAACCACCATGATGACAATTCTTTCCCACCATGTTAAACGACTTTCTTCTTTCTTTTTGTTTTCTTTGAAATCTTTCCAAACTATAGTCGACTTAGAATGTCGCTTTGATCTAACCTTTTGAAAGAAATTTTGATCGAACTTTCGGAAGGAGAAAAATGTTTATACCCCTGCTATGGATTCTTATGCAAATAATTTTGTTTCGATTTGACTACATGGAGAGAGTCTCATGTTAGTCGTATGACCGAGTCACTCCGGATAGAAAACGCAAATGGTGTTGGTCGGAATGAGCGTGTCTAGATAAAAGGGAGGTCTAGGTCATTGTGATATAGACCGATAGTCTGTTGTGGAGATTTGTTATTGAGACCGATTTTGGTCGTGCGTTAGAAAGCGAGTACGGAGTTGAGTCACCTAAAGTGTGGACCAGGTGATTGTAGTAGCAAGACTTAAGGGGAGGTCGGATTGAACATCCACCTGCTGTGTAACGATGAATTTTCGAGGATTAGTAACGGTATAGAGTACCATCATGCATGGACATGTAGGCATTCCCGAAAGTCATGAGATAAATGATAAGATTGGTTAGATGATGGAATACCAAGAGACCTGATACCGACACTGAGAAGAAATCTTCCTAGGGTCTAGAGATTGCCAAAGTGGATGGAAGCCGAGATGGCCAGTCCCAAACTTGAAAGTGTGGAATGGAGAAGACTTCTCCTACATCCAATGTGTGTACTGCCTTTGTTGCATCAATGGATGGCCGTGAAGAAGACTTCTTTCCCCGAAATGGAAAGTAGTGGTAATATTGTTTAATGTATGTATCTTGATTGTCGAGGATATATATAGAGCGCTACGCGACGCCTGACTTAAAGTTGGGTGTAGTGATTCTTACTCCTTGACGTAAGGACGAGACCGAGAGGGCGACGTATATTTTGGTTTTGGTTAAGCGGTGTATGTTTTGGTTTTGTGTAGCGATGTACGATTTCTTTCGTTGACATGATCACCAAACTAAGATTTAGGTTGACCATTCGTTTAAAGTCTTATTTTAAGAACGATGTGATGTATGTTTTTCCCGGATATGTATCGTGGCGTATTTTGCCTCTCATGATAAGAGCGATTGTAATTATATTTTGATCTCGTTGGTAAAATTTACCATTTTGTTTTGTGTTTGATTCTTCGCCTCGTATTTAGCGAGTGTAACATCGCGTGAGTACGCATGAGTTCGTTCAAAGATGAAAGCCTATACCCCCATGAATGAGCTTAGGGCGAATAAGTTGAATTGAGCACTGGGACGACACTCCCTTAAGGTGGGTAGAATGTAACAACCCGAGTTTTAGGCCGACGATTATCTCGAGCCACGATTTATTTTCTACGTTTAATTTGGAATAATCATTCCTCGTTTCGGGCGATTTGATAAAAAATATTATTTTTGGCTATTTCACAAGCCGTGTTTGAAATTTCTATTCGTTTTAACGTTTTGAGAAAGTTAGAAAATTCTATATTTCGCTCCGAGAGTGTGATTACTTGATTTTTGAGTTTTACGGCTTTTTTCCCGTGTTTTGTAAATAAAAGCGTGTTTATAAGGTCAGTGGTTTACGTGATTTAACGTTTTTATTAAATGTTTTAAAATAAATTTAGTGGGACGGAATAAAAATATTTACAAATGTGGTGTGACCCGGGCCTTTGGTCGGCTTTAATAACGAAATAAATACCTTTGTACTAAAAATAGAAGGACTTTAAGGAAGGAGGGACTAAAAGTGTCAAGTGGTCAAACTATTTTCCTTTAAATAGCACCACCTACTCCTTATTTTTTTTATAAAAATAATTTCTTCTCCCTCCCTCTCTCTCACCTAGTTAGACTGGCCACCTCATCACCACCACCAAATCCGATTGTTTTTACGACATGCATTACGATTTCGCTTTGAAAAAATTAATCCCCTCGTCATTACCTACATATCCCACTAAAGAAAATGCACATGCATTAAGTATTTTGCTAGTTTCGGATTCAGACTAGTTTCTATAGATTTTCAAGCATGAGTGGGTATAAAAACACTAGATAATGTGTATTTGGAGTATTTAGGTTGTGAGAAACTTTTGAAAAATGTTTTGTGATGTATAATATATTATTTTTATATCCCCCCCAAAATTTCTGTAGGGTTTCAGAAAGGAACAAAAAGGAAGGGATGAGACGATTTTGGATTATCGATCTTGCTTTATATAAGCATTTGGAAGTATTTATAAGTCTATGTTATAATTATTTTTAGCTATAGTAATTGATGTTGTCTCGTCATGTGATAATCGAGGGATCTTGCATTAGACTAGATTAGAAATTTATTGGAATGATTTGAAATATTAATGATGTTGCTTATAATGCTATATTTGATATGTGTGAGTGATTTTTGGGTCGTAAAATGGTTTTTGTCGAGTTTTAAACGCGCATATTGAGCGGATTACTTTGGCCGTATTTCAGAGGTTGTGATTTTTGTATAAAAACTGATTTTTAACTAAGAAATATGATAGAGTTTGTTCTAATGAACGTTTCGATATATGGATCGTCCCGTAACTCTTAAAACGTAGTTTTTACGGCCAATGAAGTTGAGATATAAATTATATTCTAATAATAGCTATTGACTTTTTGGCAAGCTGGCAGATTTGAAAATGGACAATTTGAGCACTTTCGAGTTCGTGTTAGCCTTCCGACGAAGCACGAAAGTTGTTCGGAATGTCGTTTTACTTAGTCGCGAGGTTTGTTAGTTTTAAAATCGCATAATAATAGGTCAAAACTGAAAGTCAAATTTCTGCGTTATGTTAAAAAGATAATAAGTTCCAGCAGAAACTTGCAGAGGTATTTTTGTCATTTTCCTTTGAGTTTCAGGTCTCGGGTAAAACTAAAAAGTTGTCTAGAACATCGTTTTGCATAAAATCTCTTTAGAGTCCGGGTCGTGAAAATATGATATAATAGGTCGTTTTAGACGGGTCAGATTTAAGGAAAAAAATATATATTAAAAAGTCAAACGTTTCTTTTAAATGTCAATCGGGTTAATATGAGTCTTGGTGTATTTTATAAAGGAATAATAAATCACAATATTATTATTTCGATCACTGGATATTTTGGTTTTAACGGATTTAAATGATCTCGAGAAACGTTTATAAAAATAGTAACTTTGTAATAATATTGATGTTTCCGAAATAGATAGTTTTAATTATTTGATATTCTTATGTGTTAATAGGTTGTTAACGTTTTAAAGTACATCAATGTGTTAATGTCTAGGAAAGCGGAAGGGGATTTTCTCATACACTTTGTATATTTATATATAATTTTTATTGGGGCGATGTACGAATCATTCTTCGCTACTTTATTATGTAGTACCGAGAAACATAATTTAGGTCGCAGTCGAATTCATTGGACGAGACGCTTCATGTTTGATAGTTTATTGATCGTTGTTCTTCCGATAATGGTGAGTTCATAAGTACTGATTTTGTTGTTTTAAATGTTTTATAAACCCGCATGGGGGATACATGCTTGTTTTGAGAAATGGAATACAAGTAACATTATGTGTACTTGTTGTTGTTTGTTCTGGAAGTGGAACGCAAGTAGTTTTAATATTGGTGGTGCTTGTTTTATAAATTGACCATAAGCAGTTGTTTACATGCTGAATGTTGTGGTTTGTTCTTAAAATTTAAAAACGCAAGTGCTTTGAAAATGAATAAGATGATTTCATTGCATGAGTTTATGCCTTTGGACTGTGTACTGTTTATATTACGAGGAGGTAAACGCTCAATGCATTAAATAGGTCTATTGGGTTTGACAACCCTGTCCGGGGTATGAATCCGAAGGTGAGCACCCTGTAACGGACATTTTGTATTAAGAAAGAGGTAGTGGCATACTACCCGGTCAGTTATTTATCTATAATGATAAATGTGTTAAGGTTCGGTACACGGGCTCATGGAAGTTGGAAATGTGGTGTGGCTTGCCTAGCTAGCAAGTCATACATGTTTTTGGTGGAACCAAACTGCGTTCTAAGGTTATATATGTTTTGTGGAACCAACTATATGTTCTAATTGTTACTAGAAAACTCTATGAATTCACTCAACCATTGTGTTGACGTTTTTAAGCATGTATCTCAGGTTTAGGTGCTTGTGATGGCTTGGATGGGACGGAACGCGGATATCAAGGACGGTGTCTCGGTGAAATAGTGTCATGAAATAAAACAAAATTTTAAGAAACGAGTCATGATGTGACTCACAAGAAATATATTTTCTAAACTGGGTTGGGACCTTGTAACTCTGATCTTCTTTTTAAATAAATCGAATGTGATTTTGTTTTATAAACGTCTCTTCTGAAGTCGTTTACCGTGACTCGTATGTTTGTATTATGGAGTAGCACCCCAAATGTGGTATTCCGCCGCGTATCGTATTTTGGGGGTGTTACATGCCGAGTAGTATAGCTTGATTTATTTGGTTCGGTTTTAGCTTATTGTGGCTTATTTGGTTCTATTTGGTATTTAGGAGTAGTTGCTATTTCGTTTAATGCTTATTAGCTTATTTGGATGTTATTTTGTTTAAGCTTTTAAAGGATTTCGTTAGGTGGCTTATTAAGTTTTGTAGTTTGAGACCATGTTTAAGATAAGTATCGCCTTATTGATATTTAGCTCTCGAGTTGTTTTGTTGTTCCAGCTTATTGTTTCGTTTTAACTTTTCTTGTTTTGAGATGGTGAATTTGGTTCAACTCACGAGGCGTGGAGTTTATGAGTCTTATAAGCTAGATTTTACCTTAAGTTTAGAGCTTTTTAGCTTTTATAAGATTAATTAGTATATAAAGTTTACACTTTATTAACTAGTTAGTGAAATAAAAACTAAAAAGAAATAAACTTATATATTATTTTAGTTTATGAGATTGGATGGTTTATTTCGTCTTCATTGTTTCGATCGGGTTTTATTTTTCTTCCTTTCTCTTTATTTAGTAGTGTTAGCTTAATTAGATTATTATGTTTGTTATTATTGTTAATGTTAGATTAGTTGCCATGTTTAGCGAGTAGATTCTTATATGCTTGTTTAGTAAGTTGCGATAAGTGAGTTAAGTGTGGATTAAAAAGAGACTTGTTGATTAATAATCTTCGGATTATTTAGATTTCTTATTTGATTATTTCGAAGGGCAAAAGCCGGAGAAATAGCCAAACATCAAATCTAGTAATTAATACTTATATAAGATATTGTTTTCAAAATAAACCAACGTTGTGAGAAAATAATGTTTTTACGGGTATTAATTCGTCATCATTAAATTGAGTAATTTGTACCAAAATAAAGGATTGTTTTCAATAACAACCAACGCTATGCGAAAACACTTTTTTTTAACGGGTACTAATTTTTTAGTATCTCTTTCTTTCACACTTAATGATCTTTTTGCCTCGCTTGACAAGCATATTCGTTTTTAATAATATCTTAGATCTATTTGCTTTACTTATTATTATTTTAATTAGTTTAAAACCAAAACCAAACAAAAAGATAATCAAGCATCAAATTAGAAACATTTACGTAAATCTCAATTCAATTCTCGCTGTGGATACGACACTCGGAAGATTAGATTTTTACTTTTCCTAAAGTGATTATTTACTCTAACGGGAAATACTTTATATTACTACGACACGCGTTTGACGATTATCAGATAACTTTATGATAAACAATTGTATTTACCTAATCATGCACTACTCCTCAGATTGCTTCTCCTAGATCTGTTACCTTGTCACACTTGTGATGATCTATGTAAGTATTTCCTAGGTCATGAACGGATTACACGAACCCGCCGTCTATTTAATATTCCGTTAAGGCAACGTACAAGTAAGGTAGTATGGAGACTATTACAAGGCCACTAAGAGTATATTAATTGCTTGTGAAATATCTTAAGAGGGATCAACCATATAAGGGGGTAAGGTAGTATGAAGACTGTTACCCAATGGTATCCTTTCTACGCACTCGCGTTTCTCCAGACGTGTCTACAGCGATACAAACAAAAGCCGGTTTTCTAGAATCTAACGCACACATTCATCAACAAGAAGCAACATCAAAATGATCTACAATCTAAGTTTCATGCAATCATAGATAAATACAAAGGAGGGTTTAGCCTCGCATGTTATAGACAAAGCAAGAAGATAAATTAATCAAACAACACATAGACATATTGAATGATTAATGATAAATAATCTTACTTGATTAAAACATGGATCCAAGGTAGTTACAATAGGGTTTTGAGGCCCTAAAAATGACCTATAAAGCTGCTAGAATGACTAGGGTTTGTCTCCCTAGGTTTATACAAAGTTACACACTTAAAACCCTATCGGTTTTGTATATATAGAGAAATCACTGTGATGGCGTCGCTTTATATCCCTGACGCCGTCGCTACGTAGATGGTTCTAGATCTTCATTAAGTCGGCCACGTCATGACGCCGTCGCCAGATTCCAGACGCCATCATTGATAGATCACAACGGCATCACTTTATGCTTGCGACGCCGTCTCCACACTCTGTGAGCAGATTTCTTCAAGAGATTTGGTGTAGGTCCGTAGTCTTGTCTGTTTCTTCTCTAAATGACCAAGTCACGTGTATTTCCTCCAAATTCCATCCAAGTGCTAAAAATACAAAAACAAACGATTAAGCGCATAATCTGGGGATATTTGCATGATTTAGGGGGTTAAATGACCCTAAAATAGTGTATAAAATGACACATCATCAAATATCCCTATAGTTGGGATTTGCTTGTCCTCAAGTAAGCGGGCTTTTCTACCTAGACAATACCAATATGAGGGTCATTTAACCTACTCTTTAAAAGCAGTTTATAACACAGCCTTCTAGACCTCGTAATTAAAATCACGGAAAGTATATACTATCACCTCACATAAGTGTTTGGGATTCTATCTTTCACTCGGGTGTATAATAAATTATATAACATTATGGGGAAACAGAAAATCAACACTCATTACCTGTCATAGCATATAAATTACCATAGGCTTGGTAAAGGATCAAACCTCCACTGCTAGGCGCAAGCATTATTCATTACTATCTAAGAGGTCTTTTAAAGGGTTATGGGGTGTAGGTGTAAGATAACATATAATGAAAACGAAAACGGATAGGATACATTTGGGTGGCTTTGGGTGAATTTGGAGTGGAAGGGTTAGCTAATTATTTATACGAATACACGCGGGTTTGGTTGCTAAGCCAAGACTCGGACAAAGATATACAAACTCTACACAACTCTACATCAATCTCTTTCTTTTTCTTTTCTATTTTTCTATTTTTTTAATAACATAATAGATCATAACTTGGGGTTTATAACACGTACCCCTATACTTGAGCTTTTACATGCTCGATATTTACAATCTAACTAATGACCCGTATTGAGGTGGATCAAAATATCATGGAGATCATCTAACAAACATATGGGGGTATTGACTTAACTTTTCGTTCCCATTCTTCCGCGAAATAAATACTACCATGAATTCCAATCCCTCTCAAAATAGTATTTACAAGGATAAAGACTTAGCAACCGTGTACTCAAATAATTAACTTGGGTTAAAACAATAATGTACTAAAAGTGAGTACATACAAGGTAGGCTAAGGCGATTTGGGTGTAACGATTGGTTTAAAGGTTAACAATGCTCTTCATTAATAATCTGGAATCCACCAGAAAATTACGAGAACCGTGAAAAAGGATAGGCTCGGAGGGTTGTACTAGGGGTATCCTACACTAAAAATGAGTGCGTGGCAAAGGTGTAGGAGAGTTATATGATCGGGGTGACCATCATAACAATTACAGGTTTAAAACATGGGTTAATCCTAGTGTCTCTTATCTAGCAAATCCTAATACTCACTACGCGATCTCGGGATGCATCACAAAAACAAGTTCTAGAATTTAATATACTATCGGTACACTCATATAATTTAAACCGATATCAATGCATAAGAAAATGGCGATAAATACATGCACATCTGTAACGACGGAATAGATACATATGACCGCTTGTTCCTTAACTCGGCAAGCTAAAGATAAATTATCTTGGGTATCAAAAATGGATACCCGAATTCCTATAGATCTAAAGGCGAACCGCACATTTTTTGGGTGGAATTCTAAGGGTTATTGTGCTAGTCATATAAATTCTTATCCATGAGATGCTAATAATACTTGGTTTTCGTCGGTTTGTGTCATAAATTTTTTTTTGTTAAAATTATCTTTTTATGCTATGTTTTGATATATTACCCAACATTTTAAGGACAAAGCAAATGACAAATGAAAAAATAGTTTTTAAGGCTTATTTTCCCCCTTACACTTAAGTTGAACATTGTCCCCAATGTTTTATAGAATTACTCGTATGAACGAATAAAGGGAAAATAAAACAAGTAAAAGAAACTAGTACTCCCCTAGTTTGCTCAATAATGGAGAAGAAACATGCGATAACTGGTTAAAGCGTCCTCTAAGATTCGTCTAATGAAACTTCCTAAGAACTTACAAGCTTCTTCTCATCAAATATAACCTGTAATCAAAGACAAAGACAACTACACCAAGCATAAAATCGGTGGGATAGATATATACAACAAGAATTTAGGGTTTTGACTATATGAAAGCAGTAAAGATAGGATGAGAGTAATGATATAATCATAGGTTTATGCAGGTTTATAAAAGAATTACATATTTTAAATGCTGTGCAAACTATTTTTCAAAAATACTTGAAAATTTTCAAATTTTCCTAAAGCTGGGTTCACGACACCGTCTCCAGGCTCTGAGTAAAATTAATATTTCATTTTCTTTGAAAAACTTCCTGCACTCGATTATATAAGTTATTTCCTGTATGAAATTGCTGCATGAAATCTAAGATTAGTCAATACAATCATATGACTCGAAACTCACGCGAATTAATCTAAACAATTTATTTTAGATGTTTGAATTGGTTCTTATAAACCAGATATTTTCCCCTACACTTATTTTGTTGCAAAATACATTTGATTGCAAATAAGACGAAGTTACAAACAAACAAAGCATGATTACAAGATTCATTCAAACATAATAAAACAAACAGTAAAGAATTAAAACACAAGATATTCCTAATATGCAGGAAAATTAAATATTAGGTTGCCTCCCAAAAAGCGCTTTTTCTTTTTTTACAAGTGTTGTAGCTAGACTCGAAGTCACACGTCCTTACGTGAATTCTCCTTCATCATTCATTCCAGTCACATATTCGGGCCCAAGCTCTAGGCATTCTTCGTAAAACCCTAATATCTTGCTCATCACGTATTCTACTCCTCTTCTTCTATCTTCATTGTTCCTAAGGTAGACTGATTTTGTGTGCTCTTTTTCTAAGTCCGACAGTGAGTTGTACTATTCTATCTTATGAGGCATCTTATAGGTAACTTCATCGGTCCCGTTAGTGAACCTCACTACACCTTCGGGTGGGTCGTGAGTCATGTTGGATATTTCAACAAAAGGCCTCCCTAGCACTACTTATGACAACCTAGGGGTCTATGATTGAACTAATATCCTCAACAAACATGAATTCTATGACATAGGTGAAGTTTCTTACGACAACATGCATTCCTTTAATCCTTCTTGTGAAATTGCTAACTCCTCTATTCGAGTTTTCCTTAGGGTCAAGTTTTCTTCTCATGATCCAATTATACATCATTCGGGTCATGATATTTAGAGGGGAGTTAGGGTCAATGTAGGCTTTTTCCACATGCACATGTCCAATGTTGCATGGTATCTTGAGGTTTGATGGGCATCCTTCCATGATGATGGGGTTCCTTAGAAATATCGAAGGGATCAAACCACACATGAGGTACATGTGACACGCTAGTTCACTCCTAGTTGGGAATATGTCAAAATACTCCACCTCTTGTTCCTCAGCTTCAGGTTCCTCCTTGTGGGAATCGTCGTTCTTCTGGACTATCTCAATAAACATCACGTCGTCGTCATCCCCTTTGGTGCAAACAAGTTCGGTGTTGGATGATTGAGGAACCAGCCCGAGCGATTCGAAGAATGAATTGAGTTTGAGGACTTTTTCGTTGATGAATGAAATTGATGGATTGGGCTGTGTGGAATGGTCGACACAGATATTTTCTAAGTTGTCCTTCTCTTCTTCCTTATTCTCTTTTGTTCTGTCATCATGGGAGTCGCTTTGTTGCTTGGGATAGATTGTGACAGCATTGATCAAACCATGGGTATGGGTTAAGCATTGTGGGTCTTCAGTAGGGTAAGAACGAGCAGACAAAACTGGATAGGTACTCAGTTTCGGGTTCTTAACCGTGTCGCTAGGTAGTGCTCCTGCTATTCGATCGGTGATGGCCTTCAACACTGTGTTGATCTTGTTGGTCATCTCACTTTGTTGTTGTTTGAAATTGGCTTCAAACTTGGACAGTCTAGCGTCTTGAGATGCCATGAAGCTAGATACCAATCCTTCTAGATTTGATTGATTTTTAAAGCTTTGAGGATGGTTGTTGAAGGAACGGTTCGGGATTGAACCGTTGGGTTGGAACCGGTTAGGTGGGTTTGAAAAATTATTTTGGAAATTTTGGGGTTGTCTCCACCTAAGGTTTTGGTGACTTTTCCATGAGGATTGTAGGTGTCACTAAGATTGTTTTGCTCGAGCCTAAAAGTATACCACATACCTCCCGCTTCGTCGATACGCGAGGATGCATATTTAACGAAGGCTTGTTCGGGATCTTCCATGCAATACTGAGTGTCGTGGGGACCACTACAGATCTCACATGAGGAAGTGATTTTGTTCACTTGAGTAGGTTGTGTCAGAGCAAGATGAGCTTCCATCAAGCGTTAAACTTGATTTTCGAGCTCTATTAGGTGGCGGTCGGATGTACTCGGGACATCTTGAGGTAAAGAGATTGCCTTGACCGGCTTAGCGAAATCCCATAGGTCGTTCTAACTTTCGTTGTCATAGAGGGCAAGGTCCTCTAATAATGCCCAGGATTCTTTGGCGTTTCGGTCACGAAGCTTACTACTGGCTGATTGGTCAATGGTTCGTCTTGTGACGAGATTGACATGGTCATAAAAAATTTAGACTTGGAGCCAAAGGTCGATGCCACGATGAGGGACTTTTTGTAGTAAGTCCTTGAAACGAGTCCATGCTTTAGATAGTGATTCTCCATGATGTTGTTAGAACATCAGGATATCGTTGCGAAGTTTTGCGGTCCTTCCCGGTGGAAAGAATTGAGCAAGGAAATGAGCAGTAAGATCCTCCCATGTGGTGATGGATCCTGCTGGAAGACGTTCAAGCCAATTGCTAGCTTGATCGCGATGGGAAAAGTGAAATAAACATAGGCGCGTTCTTTGCCTATTTGCACCGTCAAGGTCAAGTGAGTCTACAAGTTTTAAGAAATCCTTGAGGCGTTGGTTTGGATCCTCGGACCGAAGTCCGTAGAATGAGCATCCGTTTTGCACCAACCGGATGGTGTCGGATCGAAGAGGTACCACATTGTTCCCTACGGGGAGCTTAATGGTATTCCTCTAGCCCTCGTGGCTAGGTTTGGAGTAATCTCTAAGAGTACGGATAGGATTCTTGTCTCCCATGAAGGTTGATGACAATGGGTTACGAAACAATTAACACAAAGAAAAGATAGATTACAAGAAAGCTAATATACAGAATTAAAGTCTCACTTGAAAGGATTTAAGCGAGTAGAACTAAGTTAAACTATGATCAAAACCTAACTATTCCCCACATAGTCGCGCCAAAAACATGATGCGGGGTTATGAGACTCACACAAGAAGTTTTACAAACCCCTAGGCAGAGTACCTAACCATTGTAGTAGTAGTATAGGCAAGACTCAGGGGTTGTTATCGTTCTCTAAGGGAATAGGTTGGGAAGGCTTGATCACGATCTAACAGAATTCTAAGGGTTGAAAGAAGATTATTTTTGTATTTTTATATTTTATAAAAGCAGGTAAATCTATGGTTTGAGAGGTTGGTTTGTTTAACTAAATTACTAATCTAATTATAATCTGAACTACTGGTAAAAACTTTATGATAAATAGTTGTACTTACCTAATCATACACTACTCCTCAGATTGCTTCTCTTTGATCTGTTGCCTTGTCACACTTGTGATGATCTATGTAAGTATTTCCTAGGTCATTGAACGGATTACACGAACCCCCCGTCTATTTAATATTCCATTAAGGCAACGCACAAGTAAGGTAGTATGAAGACTATTATAAGGCCCCTAAGAGTATATTAAATGCTTGTGAAATATCTTAAGAGGGATGAACCATATAAGGGGGTGATATCATCAAATAACGTCACACTTTACTATCATTTATCCCATATATTTTACCCACTTTTATATAATTATTGCAAGATATTGGTACTTAATTGCTTAAAGTTTATGATTGCAGTAATTATAGAGTGATTTGTAAAGATGAAGCTAAAAGGCGCGAATCTAGAGCTAAAACAAAGACATTTGAAGAAAACACTTATCTGACACCGTACGCCGTATCCAGCAAAGAAGATACGGTGTATCCGCGCCAGCTCATCACAAGAATACACGAAAAAGATCAATTCTCGATTTGGCGTATCACTAGTCACCCATACGGCGTATGCACAGCTAGTCATCAGTCAAAGATATGCAGTTAATGTGATTGATGGCAATTAATATTGATTGATTTGATCTTATCGCGAACTCCAAGCGCAAGATATACCCTATTAACCGTATTAACTATATTATACGGCGTATCGGCTTATCGAGGCATTTTTCAGACACTATAAATACTGGACTCAAAAACGAGTTTCAGTGTGCAAAAATTACATTCTCTATACCATACTCACTGAAGTCGAATTTTCCAAGCTATTAGAAGCAACCAAGGTCAAGCACCAACCACCATTCCACAGAAGACATCGTGTAGTTCTTACTTTCTTAATCATTCGGTTTATAATTGTTTGATCACGCTTGTAAAATTTCAATGATTTTGGGCTAAGGTATTAGCCCTGTTAATGAAGATTATAATGTTTGGTTTGTTTTAATCCGACTTGCTTAATTTATCGTTGTTGTTTAATTATGTTTATCGCCTTATACTTGTTTATTTGCTTGTACATGCGACCTATCATTCAACTAGGTCTAGTGAGACTTAACCCGTAATCTAGATGCCGGGATAGCTCTCCATGTTGTGTTTTGTATGCCCGGACCAATAGGATCACAAATGAAACCCTGTCCTTACCCTTTGATTATGAGCTTAGTTGGACCGACAAGTGACCCGATAATTGTTCAACTAGTATTGTTCATTGATTAATTGGTATTGATTTGGGTGGTGGACTACCGGCGTATAAAACAACATCAAGCAATAAGTGGGTAAAGTCTCGATGGGCTAGGGTATTAACAGGGTCACCACTGCTTTAATTCCCTATGATATATTATAATTAGACTAATGGATGCTTTATGCGGATGCGTTAATCGTGGCAGGATTGTTCGTATCTAGGTCTTAGGAAGAAGAACCGCCTAAGTCTTAAGAATGATATGCCGCCTCGAAATAAGTAGCCATTGCACTAAACAAACAAATCAATATTTAATCAGACTTAACATGGTTAATACAGTTTTCTATTATTTGGCTTTTACCGCTTCTTTATCTTGTGAATATTTGATTTCGTGTTTATTGTGTTTAGAATTAATCTTTGTCACCACCAAACCTGCGCCAGTCTCTCAGGCTAAAAACCCCCTATTTACCTCTAGTAAATATGTACAACATATGTTTAACAAGTAATTAGACTAATCTAGATAGAATAAAATATAGATAGAATATTAGGTTAATATTCGCTCTTGGTGTTCGATACCCTACTTACCGCAAAGCTACATCTTAACCGGGTACACTGCCCGTTAGAGTGTTGTTTTCTGGTTTGTCGGCTAAATATAAATGTAAAACTTGATAATCACTTAATATACACCACGACGACACACATCAAGTTTTTAGCACCGTTGCCGGGGAGTGAATAGTTTAATCCTTATTCTTATTAGTGTTTTATAACCTTTAACTTGCTTAATGTAAATTAATTAATTTTGATTGCTAATTGTTTAATTTAATTGTGTGTTTAATTTAATCGTATTATTTAATTGTGTTTTAAATTGTATTCTGTTCTGACTGATCACCTGATACGGCGTATCCACCAGTTGGATGCGGCGTATCTAACCTTCTGCTCAGGACAGCGTATTGCTTTTGCAGTCTAAACGGCGTATTTGTTTTCCCAAACAATTCGGCGTATCCTGTGAACACAATACGGCGTACTACTATTCAAAAAACTCATACGGCGTATACTGCTTAATAGAATATGACGTATTGGTTATCAAATACAGTACCAGTATTTCGCATTTGGTTTTCTGTTTGTTTTTATGTGTTCTCTCACATGAGAGCACATCCTACTGATCTTCTGTGCTTATTCTCAGGAAATCGCTTGACGAAAAGGAATCGCAATGGCAACACCTGATTTGAATGGAACTCGTACCACACCGTGCCTTGCCGACCTAAATCCTGCTGAACCAAACACCAACAAAAATGTTAAAATTGAAATCAGCAAGGAGATACTTGTGAAACTACGAAATAATGCCTATAATAGAGCCGAAGCAAATGACGCAGTTGACTATATTACTAGATTTCTCCAGATAATAGATCTAGTTAAAATTTCTAATGTTAACCAAAAACAACTGTGCATTTTTGCGTTTCCATACTCTCTTACCGGGGGAGCGCGTAGGTGGTGGATGCACGAAGGAAATGACAAGATTACTTCATGGGTAGAATTGATTGATAAATTCTTCTACAAATACTACCCACTATCCTATGCTAGTAGAACGAATGATGCTAATGATCGTGAAAGTTACCTAAAGTTTATGGATTGGTTGAGCTCGAAATTCAAAAACCCTTGGAAATTGAACAGTGTAACTAAGAATGCACTATGGAATTTTTGGGAAAAGGGATACGATGATGATACACTCATTGATGATGAAGAGTCAAGTGATGACGAAAGTGACAAATCGAACCTTATGAATCACCAAGACACAAATCCGTTTTTTGATCCCTACCTGAATGCTAAGGACGAGGGTAACAAAAGCCACCATATGAAGTGTAATGACAACACTGGCGAATAAAAAAACTTCGTTCCAAATGACGCACCGCACTCCGGCAATATTGACCAACCGAACGAAGGAATATGCAGAGTGGACAAATTCGAGGTGATCAAATACTCAATTGGGGATAATAAAGAATTTATGGGAATTCGCACGCTCAAACGCGACTCTTGGGCTCAAACTGTTAACGGAATATCCAATATCTACCTTGATATCTTCCGCAAAAAGGACGAAGGGTGGACCGTACACCGCACCAAGTAGGAGTCGCAAAGAAGAAAAAGGTCGAACTTAACGACTAGCTGAAACAAAAGTGCTTCCCGGGAGACAACCCGGTTGTTTTTAAATTGTTTGTCGCAGTTAATTGTTTGAATTTAATTAGATTATTGTGTCTGTCTTCCCAGACATGACATACGGCGTATCAAACCCCTCAGGATACGGCGTATGCATGTCTGGACGTTATCAGTATATTTAAATTCCAGTATTTAATTTTCTGTATTTAATTGTTTTCGCAGGATACATACGGCGTATCCTAGGGTTTGAGATACGGCGTATTGTAACTTGTACAGTTGTGTGTTTAATTGTTTTCCTGTATTGTAGGATAGCGAAGGTAGAAATTGCACGAACGTCTTCTAAATTTGATGCAGGACCTTGCTGCAAATGGAATCGACTTAATGGTATAATATGAAAATGTCTCGTGTTGAACTCTCATGGGCATTCTGAAGCCCTCGTCAACATACCTTTTTTGCTCCAATACTCAAAATAGAGAACCATCCGGAGCAAACTATCAGGGAAGTTTCCTCGTTCTAATTCTTTTTCCCATATTATTTAACTGTTTTATCTATACAACGAGGAAGTTGTATAATTTAAGTGGGGGATGGAGAATTATAACGTACTTGTCCTTATTTTCACAAATAAAATGCTACATGCTTAAAAATGGATCAAATTAAAAAAAATTAGCATACTTTTTGTGAAAATCACTAGTTACATTACCTAGCGCACTATAACCCTTAATGTCTATTTGTGAGAATTAAGCCTATCCGTTTCCAATTGCTTACTAGAATTCCACAAAAATATGAGTGTGCCGGTGATGTAGTAGACTTTAGAACTTGGCCTGGTATATCACTCGAGACCTCGATGATGAGTACTATGGATATAGATGGAGTCGCACGTTAACTGGTAAATTTCTAGGATTAAACCAAAAAGCCTACATGTTGTTTTATTAACTAACTACACTAGTTAGTTAACCCCCG
This sequence comes from Tanacetum coccineum, assembly GCA_026074375.1. Taxonomy (NCBI): domain Eukaryota; kingdom Viridiplantae; phylum Streptophyta; class Magnoliopsida; order Asterales; family Asteraceae; genus Tanacetum; species Tanacetum coccineum. The sequence goes on along the minus strand of BQNB010007689.1, from coordinate 73,754 downwards.
TGTAACCCTTTGCTTACTCTCACTTTTAGAGTATGATACCCCTAGAATAACCTGCTGAGCCATTCCTTTCTTTTTCCACACCAATTAAATTGTTTCGTTTCGCCTTTACACCTTAGCCTACCGTGTAGATTAAAGCCTATTTTAATCAAAGTTGCTAGTCACTTTCGTGTAAAGTTTTGTAGTTACTGCGTCAAAGTGAAATTTTTCTATCTCTGTAATGGTCGGGAAAATTGTACAATGCAATGGGAATATTTGTAGCTAGTTTATTTTTGCTACTTTTGCGATTATGTATTATGTCCGAAGAAGAAAAGTTCAAAGGAAAATTAGTCCCATAAACGCTTACACGATAATATATAAGAAGCGACAAAATCATTCAACTATTGAAACTTAGCATTGCATGCAATATGTCCTTTCTTTTCATTATCCCTATAAGGAACAAATGATGCAACTGTTGAGGAAACACGTGCTTATTTTGAATAATTATATAATAATTTGGCAATTGAAGTTGAGAAAGTCAACACGGTCAATCGAAAGTTGAGAGAAACTAATGCTGATTTGACCACTAAGCTTGCTAGATGTAAAAATCAAGGAAAGTGTTTTGAAATTAGTCAAGAAAAATATAACAAACTTGAAAGGTGTTATCAAAAGTCTGTTTATCAAGAGCAATGTCTTACTAAAATGATAAATGCACTTCACTTAAGTTCAGGTAAACAAATAATGGCTTTGAATGAGGAAATTTCAAATTTAAATAACTAGCTTTCAAATGATAAGTCAACCATTTCTTCTCTTCAAGAAGAAAAGAAAAGGTTGAAGTCTGATTTTAAAATACGCGAAGACGAGCTTCTTAATAAACAAATCCAGCTTGAGAATAAAATAAAGGAATTATATAATATTTTGGTCAAAACGGGTCAACCGATTCAAACGATGCACATGCTTTCACCTAAGTCAGACTCGTTTTACCACACTGAACAGAAAATGGCTTTGGGATATCAAAATCCTTGTTATCTCAAGCAAGCTCAGCAGAAACAACAGAGTTTGTATAATGGCAAAGTTCTATTAGAAAAGCATGATCCTTCTGCTGTGCATGATTTAGAGGAGACACTGGAACTTGCGCAAGAGAGTCGCTTAAAAATGAAACAATTGAACAAAGAAATAAAACCAGCAAATTATACAAAGATTAATCATCTTTCGGGGATTTTTGTTTATCAAACGGCCAAGTCACGTAAAGAATTGTATTTTTCAAATACTTCCAAAACGGCCAATGTTTCTAAATCAATTTCAATACCAAATGAAGAGTTTTCGGATGATACTACACCAAGTGTTGCACGAAAATTTCTAAATGAGGTAAAAAGCACCATTGTGACTCTTCAACGTGTTGTCAAACAAAAAATGACTTTAGATATACACAATTGGTCGTCTTCTGTTCACCAAGAGATTCACAAAATTGTAAAAGATGAAATTTTCCCTATCGTTAACCAAGTTGATGCTAGAGTGCAAAATTTCAAAATACAATTTTTGAAAGAAGCAGCCAAATTTGTTCGAGACTTCAAATCTCTTGCAAAAGAAGCTGATGAATCTCTTGATAAGCAGAAGACATTGGAACGTGAAATCGACCGTCTCTTGAGAGCTGTTGTCAGTCAGGAAATTATGTCTATTGTGCAAAATAATTCTGTTGTAGATTTATCAAATCTCCAAACTGAGCTTGATCATATAAAAGAACGTTTTGAAAATTGTATCATCAAAAAGGAAAACGAATATGCTAAACTTTGGAATGATTGGTTCAAGAAATGTGAAGAATGAAAATATGTCAAAATTTCGTACGATAAAGCTTATAATGTATAGCATCTTTTTTCTTCAACGCAATAAGCTCATGACACCGGTACGCGTTAACTATACATATGGCAATTTCCTTTGTTAATGAGCCCCAAAAACAAGGTATTATTGGGCCATTATACCTACAATTTTCTAAATATCAAAATGTCCGTTTGACAGTGAGTCGGGTCACAAGATTTAGGACCTACCGGACAGAGTTGTCAAACCAATAGATTCTTTTTATTACATATATAGGCAGAGTACGTGACTAAAAGTTATCTAATCATTTTATTACATACTTGCATATATATATAATATATATATTATATATATATATTTATATTTGTTTAGAATATATATATATATATATATATATTACTATTACGTATATACAATCATATACTACAATCTCCCAGTGCGACGCAAAACATTTCACCTTGACGCGCTTAACAAAATTACAACATTTTCCATAAAGTTTCTATTTTTAGAAAGTTACCGAAAGTAAGGATAATATAATCCGAACTTCATATTTTGTTATCAACTAACTAACATTATGAACCCTTTGCTCATTATAGACTTTATTCAAAAGTTTACGGAAGTCTGACTTCTAAAAGTCAAACTTCGTAGTTGACTTTTTACCCAAAAAATACTCAAACTTGACTCAGCCATAAAACGTTCATTATTAAGAGTTACATGACGATCTACCTAGCGAAACGAAGCTTAAGGCGAACATTATCACTTAATATTATCAAAAATAACTTTCAAAAATTTCTTGACTCGCTACAGTCAAGTCAAATTTTCTGGTCAAACTTGGTCAACCCAAAACCTATGAAAACGACATTTTTGACATAATCCGACTATCAAAATACGCTTAACTAGTCTATATAATTATATCAAAACCATCAAACTTTAGTCAATAACTAAACACGCTTTCAATACTTTTTGCACTTGAATCATCTAGCAATAATCATAATACACACAATATAACTAAATAAATCAACACATAAACATAAATGAGTGCTCACAATGGTATTACAAAAATCAAACTATGTTTCCCCCTTGGCTTTTGAAATCGGACGCAAGCTAAAACCCAACCAAACCAAGCTCTTTTTCAATCAACCAACTTTAAAATAACAATAATCTAACTAGTCTAAACACCCCTTTATACACAAAAACACCAAGAACAGACCAAAAAATCAACGTCTTCAAATCTTATTGCATGTGAGGTTTTAATAGTGGGTTTTGTAGCTCTTGAAACAAGGATTAAGAATATATAATTTGATTGTATTGCATGTCAGAAAAAGTTACCGGAAAAGTGGTGTTTGTGGGTGGTCGGTCGAAGAGAGCTAGGGAGGAGGAAGGAAGAGATTTTTTTGTAAAAAGAAAATAAGTGTGTATATGTCTTCTGTTTATAGAAGATAACTTTGGAAATTTGGCAATTTAGGTCCCTCCATCCTTAATCTCTTTTAAAACTAGTATAATGCATTTCTTTTATAAATAAAATCGGCCAACAACTCGGGTCACACCTCGTTAATAAATATTTTAAATCCGTCCCACTAATTTTACTTTAAAATGTTTAATAAAACGTTAAACCTCGTAAAATACGACTTTTAAACACGGTTTTTACAAAAACTCAGGGAAACGTCGTAAAATATAAAAATAACATATTCACGCTCTCGGAGCAACAATATAAATTTTTCTGACTTTCTAGACGCTAAAAACAAATAGAAACTCAATTACGGCATGAAATTACCCTATAAATGGAAATTCTCATCAAACTTTATATAGTATAAACGACTATAATTATTTACGTAGCAAAAATAATTATCTTAGCTCGGGATAGACGTTGACCTGAACTAGGTGTTTACCAACTCCCCTCCGTTGGGGTGACGTGTCACCGGTGCTCAACTAGACTTATCCGCTTTTCTTCGCTTCGTTCGTACTTGTAAAGAGTTAGAGGATTACTTTTTCTTAATCTGATCTCACGTTCACAAGTAAAGTTGGACCTTCTTTGCCAATTCTATAACTAATTTAACGATAGGTATCCTACTTTGCTTAAGTTCGCTTGACACTCTCTATCAACACTGTCCACTGGCTCTTCCAATATATGCAACTTTATCATAAGTTGAATCTATATCCCATCGGAACAACAATATCGCCTTCCCTAACAATTTCTTAAGATTCGAAACATGAAAAGTACTATGAATCCCCTTCAACTCTTCGGGTAACTCCAACGTATAAGCTACATGACCAACTCTAGCTAAAATCTTGAATGGCCCAATGTAACGTGGACTTAACTTTCCGCGCTTTCCAAAATGCACAACGTCCTTTCATGGCGATACCTTGAGCAATACCATATCTCTAACTTCAAATTCCAATGACTAACTCTTCTGGCGACTATGGGCGGTTAACAAACGGTTTTAAATCTAGACAATCTTCTCGGTCATATCACGGATCAACTCTGGACCGGTGAGTTGGCTATCCCCAACCTCACTCCAGCATACAGGTGATCTACATTTCTGTCCGTACAAAGCTTCATATAGTGCAGCCTTAATGCTCGCGTGATAACTATTGTTGTATGAAAACTCGACCAATGAAAGATGGCGATCCCAACTACTTCCAAAGTCAATCACACAGGCACGCAACATATCTTCCAGCGTTTGTATAGTCCTCTCGCTTTGACTATCCATTTGAGGGTGGTAAGTGGTACTCATATCCAAATTCGTCCCCAACGCTTCCTGAAGCGATCTCCAAAATCTTGAAGTAAAATGGCTATCTCAATCCGAAATGATCGAAACAAGAACACCATGCCTACACACTATCTCCTTCAAGTAAAGTCAGTGAGCTTATCCATACTATCCCTTTTCTTCATTGGTAGGAAATGAGCTGATTTGGTCAGTCGGTCGACAATAATACAAATCGTATCATACCCACTCGGCGTTCTTGGCAATCCACTCACAAAATCCATAGTAATCCTTTCCCACTTCCAAACTAGAATCTCCGGTTGTTGCAGCAACCCAGACGGTTTTTGATGCTCAGCTTTGACCTTCGCACAAGTCAAACACTTGCTTACATATGTGGCAATATCAACTTTCATATTCGGGCGACCAGTACAACGGCTTCAAATCTTGATACATCTTGTCCGATCCCGAATGGATGGAATACTCGGACTTATGCGACTCATGCATAACCAGATCCCTCAATCCACCGAATCGTGGCAACCAAACATGATTTCTAAAACAACGTGTTCCATCAGAGCGAAACTCGAATATTTGCTTAATCAATCTCCCTAAATTTTCTTCCTTCACGTTCTCCCTTTTCATTTCTTCCTCCTGAGCTTCACGAATCTGCTTCGGTAGATCATTGTGAATAGTCATCATCAAAGCTTGAACACGCAATGGCTTATTCCTTTCCTTTTGACTTAAGTCGTCAGCCATAACATTCGCTTTTCCAGGATGATACCGTATCTCACAATCATAATCACTCAACAACTCGATCCATCTCCGTTGTCTCAAGTTTATCTCTTTCTGATTCAAAATATATTGTAGGCTCTTGTGATCGGTGAAAACCACACACTTCGTTCCATACAAATAATGTCTCCATAACCTAAGAGCAAAAACAACGGCTACTAACTCCAATTTGTGAGTAGTGTAATTCTCTTTATGGACTTTCAATTGTCTAGAGGCATACGCTATCACCTTCTCTCTTTGCATCAATACAGTTCCATAACCTTTTAGTGATGCGTCACAATACACCACAAAATCTTCCGTTCCCTCGGGCAAAACTAAGATCGGTGCACTACACAACTTCTGCTTCAATGTCTAAAAAGCTTCCTCTTATTCTTTTCCCCATTCGTATTTCTTATCTTTTTGAGTCAACTTAGTCATTGGCTTAGAAATCAAAGAAAAACCTTTAAAAAACCTCCTACAACAGCCAATCCAAGAAATTGCCTTACCTTCGTTGGCGCCGTTGGTGCAACCCAACTCTTAATGGCTTCGATCTTGGCAGGATCAACATGAACACCACTACGATCAATCACATAATAAAGAAATTGTACCGAATCTAGCCAAAAATTACACTTTGAAAACTTGTCGTACAATCGCTATTTCTTAAGCAGCTCCAAAATAATCTTCAAATGCTTTCCGTGCTCTTCTTCATCCTTGGAATAAACTAAAATATCATCAATGAACACAATGACGAACTTATCAAGATATGACTTGCATACTCGGTTCATCAAGTCCATAAATACAGCAAGCGCATTAGTCAATCCAAACAGCATCACTTGGAACTCAAAGTGATCATACCGAGTTCTGAATGCAATAATTGGAATGTCCTTTTCTTTAACGTGTAACTGGTGATATCCTGATCACATATCGATCTTAGAATACACGCTTGAACCTTGTAGTTGGTCAAATAAATTGTCAATTCTTAAAAGAGGATAACGATTTTTGACAGTCAACTTGTTCAACTCGCGATAATCTATACACATTCTAAAAGATCCATCTTTCTTTTTCACAAACAACACCGGTGCTCCCCACGGTGATGAACTCAGACGAATAAATCCTTTCTCTAGCAGCTCTTGCAATTGCACCGACAAATCTCTCATCTCAGACGGTGCCAATCTATATGGTGCACATGCAACAAGTGCAGCCCCCAGTACTAGATCAATTCGAAACTCTACTTACCTCGGCGGTGGTAATCCTGACAACTCCTTAGGAAACACCTCAGGAAAGTCACGAATTACAGGCACGTCCTCCGATCATTTCTCCTTCGATTCCTTCTCCATCACGTTTGCCAAAAACAAATGACAACCTCGCTCGACGTACTTATGGGCTTTAATACAAGATATGATCTTTAATCGAGACACACCCTTGTCATTTTTGACTATCAACATCTTGTTTCCGTATGGTATACGAATAACCTTCTCGCCACAAACGATAACGGCATCGTGATTGACAAGCCAATCCATACCGATTATGAAGTCAAACGTACCAAGCTCAATCGGCATAAGATCGATTTCAAAAATATGGTTCACTGAATTTAAAGTGTAACCTTTCAAAATAGTGTTCGTACTAACTACCCTTCCATTAGCTAACTCTACCTCATAACTAGCTCTTATTTTAACCGGATCGATATTAAGCATGGAACTAAATCTAGTATCTACAAAACTCCTATCGGAACCCGAATCAAAAAAAACAAAAGCATAACGGTTATTGAGCAGAAGCGTACCAGTAACCACATTCGGACCCTTCGACTCAGCGCCCTTAATAGCATAAGCTCGACCACGAACTTCCCTAACTTCCTCTTGCTTAACCTTCCTTGGGCATCAATTCCTAGTATGACCTTGTTCACCATAGTCATAACAAGTCGAAATAGGCATAGCATTTTCACCCGTGGCAACATTCTTCTCCTTATAGTACCTTGCCGTGTGCCTAATCTTTCCACACTTATGGCACTTGATAGTACATAGACCAACATGGCGAGTAAAACAACGTTCACATAAATGAAGTGATCCATAAGACACCTTTCCATCAGTAGGAGCGGTAACCATGGCTCGCGCGTTACCTTGCTTTTGGTCATTCTGCAAAGTTTGGCGTGAGTTGTCTCTATGATTGCTCTTACTACTACTATTTCTACTTTGAAAGCTCTCCCACTTTTGCTTCTTTCCTTCTAGAATTCTTTCATCTCTAGCTTGCGATTTTGTTCCATCAACTTATGAGCCATACACACGGCTTCGTTCAGGTTAGCAGGCTTAGAAGAAGTAACTTCACCTTTGATGTTATCAGTCAATCCCCAGATGTAAGCATCAACTTTTACTCTTTCCGGTTCAACCATTCTCGGACACATCAATGCTAACTCATTGAACCTCTGAGTATAAGCCACAATGTTATACTCCTTGACCTTCAAATTCCACAGTTCGTGATCCATTCTTTAAACTTCTTCTATTGGACAAAACTATGCAGTCATCAGTTGCTTCATCTCAGTCCAAGGCATTTGGTTCATAGTCTCCAAACCCATTATTGCAACCTTAGCGTTCCACCAAGTCAAAGCAGGTCCTTGCAGAGTTGCAGCAGCAAACTTAACCTTCTTGCCCTCTGCACATTCGCTGATTCCAAAAACACTCTCAGTTTTGTCAAACCATCTTCATAATTCAACGGCTCCTTCAGTACCATGAAAAGCAGTAGGATTGCACTTTATAAACCCAGCAAAAGTGCACTCACGAACAACAGGTGTGGCATCCTGACCCCTAATTGGTCCAGATCCCCTAGCATCATTTCAAGCATTCACATGTCTAGCTCGCTCAGCAGCGATAACAGCATCAACACTTTCCTTGATCATTCGACGAATAGCAGCTTGAGTCAAAGGTGCAGACTTTGGAGGCATGATTCTGTCACGTCATACAGGAAACAATCTAATAAGCATTCATAACATGATATACTCATAACATGGTACAATGACAAATCAATCACAACAACAGTCACACAACATCAAGTAGCAATCAAAAGATAGTCATTCATTTTTCATCACAAAAGAGTTGTTACATATTTGCATTGTTTCATGAAATGATACAAATCGTTACAACCAATAGCATCACGTCTACTAACTGAGGACTCAGTTTAGTGATTACACAATAAAGATACTACAATTGAAACCAAACTACTAAGCATCATGAGGAGATCCTTGCGGCTCATATAAAGGACTCTTCTCATCTTCAATCGGAACATCGATAGCTTCATTCGGTCTTTCTTCAAACACAAATCTTCTACGAATCATCTCTTGATAGAACTCATGAGCTCGAACTCTAGTCCTATAGAGATCTCTCTCGACTCGTTCGTTCTTCATACGAAGGAATGTGTTGCTAAAAATTGCTTCCTCAAGTTCCTTCTTTAATTTCTTACACTCAACCTTATCTTCAGCATTACCAAGCTTCTCAACCAGCTTTTCCATTATAACGCACTTCATTACCCAAGTCCAAAATCAACTTACCATAATACTCGTCCTTTGCTTTTCCTTTCTTCTCGACCAATGCATGCACCGTCTCGCGACCACACAGTCGTCTTGAAAGAGAAGCCATCCGACCAAAAGAGAGTTAATGTCCCTCCCCATGAGACCATGCAATAGACCATCACTGTCCTTTTGTAGAAAAGGAGCAGTAGACAATTCACCTACCTCATGAGAATGTGTAGTTAATTCGTTCATATTTCAAATTCAGGTAATTAAAGGCATTAGAATGGAAAAGATGCGAAAAACAAAAATATTCAACAAAATCCGCATTATGGAAGGATTTACAACATATATGACACAATGGATTACGCCATAATTAAATATTATGGCAAGAGTATTTATGCTGACGAAGAATTACGGCGTAACTGGCCCGCAAGAATTACGCTGTAATTAATTTTATACTAAATGATGGAATGTCGTGTCAGAAGAATTACGACGTAACTCGACACATTAGTTACGCCGTAATTATGACTCATCACAGGGACTAAAGTTGCGCAAATGTTATGAAGTTTTATTGATTATTGATAATATATGGGGGACTCATACTTCCTATTTAGTATATACATGATTCATATGAATCATATTATCTCATTCGTTTCTAGTGGGTACAGCCAAAAAGAAGAAAAGGAAAAAAAGAATGACGCGGCAGGTTATAGGGCAAACCCTTCGGGGTTTGCCACAACATTCTACTAGAGAATCGCGAGCGCTAGTCTAGCGCAATTTGTAATTATACTTCAACTTTTGTGGTCAATTTAATACTGTTATTTTGACTTATTAATTTATCAATATAATCGTTGATGTTATTATTATTTGTTATGCTTTATTAATTGTCGTCGCCTTTAATTTATTATTTATCTTTTTGATTGTTATTTATGATATTATTGTCCTGTTGCATCTTTATAAATTATGTAGTGTGCTTATAAATTCTTGTGGTCTTGTCTAGGTTTTGATATGAGGCTGAGTGTGCACGAGGTTTTAAGTGACCATCTGTAACACCCGCCCTGAGGGGCATCAGATTGCGCAGCTGAAATTAACAATTTGGTGTTACTAAATAGCATCCTTTACCACGAATATAGAAAACAATCTAAATAAGACGTTTAAACCACATGTGTTCCATAATTATTTAGAGTTAAAATGCGTTAGGTCCCTACAGAATCGTAACCCCAACCATACAGTATTTGAAAGACAATTGTTCAAATAAAAGACACTGTTTTAAACATAACACAAGACGTTGTTTTTGAAAGACCGGAACACACAAGTAGCCTTTCCTTTAATTCAATCACCATACACGCACGACACCTCCACGCCATCGTTGCCTTCAGCCTTGATTACCTGGGATAAAACATGTTTAAAACGTCAACAACAAAGTTGAGTGAAATTCATAGAGTTTAAAGTAATCAGTAAGTAAAGATCTTTGAACACATAATTAGTTCTCGGGAAAACAAAGCAACAAATGCAATGTATAGCAACTTCTTTTCTTTCGCGCATTAAGCTCATGACACCGAACGTTAACAATACATATGGCATTTCATATGTTTAAGTGCCCCAAACTAGGTATTATTGTCATATACCTTCTATATTTCTAATAACAAAATGTCCGTTTGACAGGGTGTTCACAAGGATTCAAACCCCGGACAGGGCTGTCAAACCCAATAGATCTATTTAATGCATTAGCGTTCACCCATTATAGGCGATTGACGGTTCATGAATTAAGGGACTTCGACAATAGCAACTTATGCGGAAACAATCTCATATCGGGTCTAGCATACCATAAATCATATGTGTTCGATTTTATAAAACAAACATGTATCCCCCTCGCGGGTTTAAAACATTTAAAATAGTTCAAAAGCGAGGCTATGAACTCACCTTAAGCAAAAGATCCAAATCAATCAATCAACAAGCACAATAAGCTTCACGTCTCAACCGCGACCTATATAATACATATATGGCGGTATGTGACTAATAGTATATTAAATCATATAATGTATATATATGTATTACTATTACGTATATATAATCATATACTAAAATCTCCAAGTGCGACGCAAAACATTTCGCTTGACATATTCATCAATTATTACAACGTTTCTTACAAAGTTTCCATTTTTAGAAAGTTTGCCGAAAGTAAGGATAATATAATCCAAACTTAGCATTTCATCTTAATTTAACTAACATTACGAACCCTTTACTTGTTATAAACTATATTCAAAAGTATACGCAAGTTTGACTTTCAAAAGTCAAACTTCGTAGTTGACTTTTTACCCCAAAATGACCCAAACTTGACTTGGCCGTAAAATCTTCGTTTTTAGGAGTTACAAGGCCCACCTTATATCAAAACGGACCTTAGAACATCCTTTATCATATTCAAAAGCCTAATTTAGATTTCAAAAATTTCTCGACACGCTATGACTAAGTCAAACTTTCTGGTCAACAAAAGTCAACACAAAGTCATACAAAAACTCATTTTTGTCAAATTCCAATTATTCCAACATGCTTAACTAGCCTAAAAACATGTACTAAAACTATCAAACATGTGTTCATACTTGTAACACTTTCAAATCGATTTTGCACTTGAATCATCTAGCTACAATTACATATATGCAATAATCATCTAATTAATCAAACAAGAAACATAAACAAGTGCTCACAAAGCTAGAACAAAGCTTGACTATGGCTTCCCCTTTGACCTTAAGATCGGACGAACCACAAAGACCAACCAAACAAACTTTTCAAACCAAACCACTTCAATATAACACTAATCTACCACCTAGAAACACTTCCTTATACACCAAATCAAGAGAAATTGACCAAAAACCCAACTTTCAAAATACTCATTGCATGTAAGGTTTTCTTAGTGGGATTTTTAGAGGATTAAACAAGGATTAATATGGTGTAATCGGATTTAAATGCATGTAAGTAACAAATTTTTGATGGCAAGATTATGTGTGTGTGTCTATTTCGAACGGCAAGAAGGGGAGGGGGGGAGAAATAAGTGAAGTGAAATTTTTATAAAAGAATGAAATGAGTGTACATGAACCCTTTTTATAGAAATAAACTTTAATCATTTGGCAACTTTAACCCCTCCTTTCATAAGTCCTTGCAAGTCTAACACAAAAGCATTTCTTTTATAAGTAAATTCGACCAACGTATCAGGTATCATCACGTTTGCAAATATTTTAAATTCGTCCCACTAAATATAGTTTAAAACCTTTATTAAAATGTGAAACCTCGTAAAACACGACCTTTAAACACAGTTTTTTACAAAAACTCAGGGAAACAACGAAAAACACAAAATTAACATATTTACGCTCTCGGGGCAATAAAATATATTTTTCTGACTTTCTTAAATGCTAAAAACAAATAGAAACTAAATCACGGAATGAAATTCACCAATAAATGGAAATTCTAATCAACCACATATAGCATAACGACTATAATTATTTACGTAATTAAAAATAACTATCTTAGCTAAGGATAGACGTTGACCTGAAACTCGGGTTGTTACAAGACAATAGAGAGGTTGCAGTTCAAATGGATGTTGATAATCAGAATGAAGAAAAAGTTGAAACAGAAAAGGAGAAACAAGATAAAGCTGATAAGATAATATATATATGTTTTTTTTTTATTTATTTGTTTATATATATATTTTATTTATATTTTTTTTTATTTTTATTATTTTATTATTTTTTTATTTTAAAATATATTTTATTATAATTTTTTAATTATTTTTTTATTGTTTATTATAATTTTATATTTATTTATTTTTTATTTTTTTATTTTATATATTATAATTTTTTTTTTTTTTATTTTTTAATTTTATTTTTATTTTTTATTATTTATAATATTTTTATTTATTTAGTGTTTTTTATTTTTTTTTATGTTTATTTTTTTTTTTTTTTTTTTTTTGTTTTTTTTTTTTTTTTTTTTCTGTTTTTTTTTTGAATTATTTATATATTTTTTAGTATGATTTTTTTTATTTGTTTTATATTATTGTATTGTATTTTTTTTTATTATTTTTTTAATGTATTTATTTATAATATTTAATTTTTTTTATTGTTTTAGTTTTTTTTTTTTTATTTTATATTTTTTTTTTTATTATATTAGTATTTTTATAATTTTTTTATTTTAATTATGTTTATATTTCTATAATATTATTATTTGATAGTTGGCATTTTTAGATTTATTTATTTTTATTATTTTGTTTGTACAACTGATTTAATTTATTTTTATACCTATTTATTATTTTTATATTTTTTTATTATTTTATTTTGTAATTTTTTTAATTATAGTATATTTTTTATTTTTTTTTTAAATCTAATTTTTTTTGTTATTTTTTTTATTTTTTAATTTCATATTTTTTATTTTTTTTTTTAACTTTTTTTTTTATTTATTGTTTAATATTTTTTATATTATTGTTTATTTTTTTTTATATATTATTTTTTATTTGTTTATTATATTTAATTATTTTTATTTTTTTATATATTTTTTTTTATTTATTTTTATTATAATTTATATTTTTTTTTTTTTTTTTATATTTCAGATATTATTTTTTTTTGTTTATATTTTATTATTTTATATTTTATTTTTTATTTTTTATTATTTTTTAATTTTTTTATTATTATATATTATTTATTTTTTTTGTTCTTGATTATTTAAATTTATTTTTGTTTTTTATTTATCTATTTATGTGATTTTTTTTATATTTATTTTTTTTATATTATTTTATTATTTTATTTTTTTATTATTTACTATTTTTTTATGTTTTTATTTTTATTTTTTTATTTTTTATATATTTTGTTTTATATATCTTTATACTTTTTTTTTATTTTTATTTATTATTTATATTTTATTTTCTTATTTTATATTTTTTATTATATTTATTATTTTTTATTATTTTTTTATTTTAAATTTTTTTTAATAATTATTAATTATCTTTATTATATTTTTTATTATTTATTTTTTTAAATGTTTTTTTATTTTTTTTTTTTTTTATTATTTATTAATTTTTTTATTTTTTTTCTTTCTACCTATATTATTTTTTTATAATATTTTATTATTTTTAATTTTGTTTTTTTTTAATTTTGTTTTTTTATTTTTTATTTTTTTTAATTTTTTTATTGTGTTTTTATATTATTTATTTTATTTTTTTTATATATATTTATTTATTTTTATTTTTTAATATATTTTTATATACTTATTTTTTGTTTTATATTTAATTTTGTTATTATTTTTTTTTTTTTTTTTATTTTTTTTTTATTTTAATTTCTTTATAATTTTTATATATATTTTTTTGTTAATTATTTATTATATATAATTGTTTTATTTATTACTTTTAAATATTTTTTATTTAATTTTTCATTTTTTATTATATTTTATTTTTTATTTATATTTATATATATTTTTCTATATATTTTTTATTATTTAATTATTTTTTATTTATTATTTTTTTTTTTTATTTTATTTTTTTATTTTTTACTTTTTTTTTTTTTTTTTTGTTTTTTTTTTTTTTTTTTTATTTTTATTATATATTTTTTTTTATTATATTATTTAATATTATTTTTATATTATTATATTTTATTTTTTTTTTTTTTTTTATTTTTTTTTTATTAATTTTTTTTTTTTTTATTTTTTTATATTTTTATTATTTTTTTTTTTAATTTTATTTTTTTATTTAATTTTTTAGTATATTTATTTTATTTTTTTTTTTATTATTATACTATTATTATTTATTTTTTTATTTTTTTATATTTTTTTTTTTATATTATTTATTTATTTTTTTTTAGCTATTGCGTCTCCTCGTCCCCCCAGAATTTTTATCATTGATCCCCACAGAGCTCGACACGCTTAATTTTTTTTTTTATAATATTATTTTAAATTTTTTTGTGTTATTTTTTTTTTTTTTTATTTTATATTATTCTTTTTATATTTATTTATATATTTTTTATTTATATTATTTTATTATTTTATTTATTAATTTATATTATTTTATATTATTATTTTATTTTTTATTATTTATTTATTTTGTATTATAATTTTTATATTTTTATTTTATATTATTTTTTTATTTTTGGTGATTTTTTTATTTTTTTTTTCATTATGTTATTCATTTTTAATTTATTCTATATTTATTTTTATTATATTTATTATATTATTTATTTTTATTTTATTTATTATATTTTAATTTTTATTTTTAAATTTATTTTTTATAATTTATTTTTATTTTTATTTTTATTATTTTTTTTTTTTTTATAATTTTATTTTATTTATATAATTTATTTAATATTTTTTTTTTTTATTTTTTTTTTTTTGTTATTTTTTTAATATTTATATATTTTTTTATTATATTATTATTTTATTTTTTTTTATTATTATGTTTTTTTTTTATTTATTTTAATTTTTTTTTATTTTTTTTTATATTATATTTTATTTTTTATTATTTATTTTTTATTTTTACTTTATGTTTTTTATTATATATATTTTTTTTTATATTTTTTTATTATTATTATATTTTTTTATATATTTTTATTTATTATTCTATTTTATTTATTTTTATACTATTTTTTTTATTGATATATTTTTATTATTTTTTCATTTATTTTTTATATATTTATTTATCTTTTATTTATTATTTTATTTTTATTTTTTATTTTAATTATTTTTATAATTTATTATATATTTTTTTTATATATTTATTTATTTTATTTTTTATTTATTTATATATTATTATTTTTATTTTTATTTTTTTATTTTATATTATTATATAATAATTTTTTAATTATTTTGTATTTTTTAATTAATATTTTTATTATTTATTTTTATATTTTATTTATTATTTAATTTTTAATTTATTTATATATATTTTAATAATTTTATTTTTTTTTTTAATTTTTTTTTTTTTTTATATTTATGTTTTTTTTTTTTGTTTTATTTTTTATTATTATATTTTTTTTATATTTTTTTATTTTTTTTTTTTTTTTTTTATTTATCTATTTATATTTTTTTTTTAGTATTATTTTATATATATTTTAATATTTTTTTATATTTTATTATTTTTTTGTAATTTTATTTTTATTCTTTTGTATTTATTTTAATATATTATTATTTATTGTTTTTTTTATTTATTTTTTTATTATTTTTTTATTTTTTTATATATTTTTTATTTTTTTATTTAATATGTTTAATAATTTAATTTAATTTTAACCTAAATTTTTTGTTATTTTTTTTATATTTTATTTTTAATTATTTTTTTATTTTATTTTAATTTATTTTTTTTTTTTATTGTTATTATTTTATTTTTTTTTATATTTTGTTTTTTTTATATTTTATTATAATATTATATATTTATTATATTATATTATATTTAATTTATATTATTTTTTTTTATTATATTTCATATTTATTTTATTTATATTAATATATATTTATTTTCTTTATATATATTATTTTATCTTTATTTTTTTTTTATTATTATTATATTTATTTTATATTTTTTTTCATATTATTTTTTTTTATTATTAATTTATTGATAATTATTTTTTTTAATATTTTTTTTATAATTTAATTTTAATTATATTTTTATTTTTAATTTTTTTAATTTTTTATTTTTATTTTTATTATTTTTATTAATTTATTATTTTTATTTTACTAATATTATTATTTATTTTTTTTATATTTTTTTAATATATTATTTATATTTTTTATTTTATTTTATTTTTTTTTTATTATTATTATTATTATTATTATTATTATTATTTTTTTTTTTTTATTATTATTATTATATTTTTTTTATATTATTTATTTTTATTATATTATTTATTTATTTATTATATTTAATATATTTTTTTTTTTTTATTTTATATTTTATTTTTTTTTTTTTTATTATTAGTATTTTTATTTAATTTTTATTATTTTATTTTTTTTTTTCTTTTATTATTTTTTTTAAATATTATTATTAATTTTTATTATATTTTTTATTTATTTTTATAATAATCTATTTTTTTTTTTATTTTTTTTTTTTTTATTTTTTTATTATCTTATTTCTTTTTAATATTTTAATTTTTTATTTTTATTATTATTTCTTTTTTTTTTTTCATTTATATTTATTTTTTATATTTTTTATTTTATTATTATATATTATTTATTTATTTTATTAATATATTTTTATTATTTTTTTTTTTTTATTATATAATATAATTTTATTTTTTTAATTTATCTTATTTTTATTTTTTTTTATATTATTATTAATATTTTTATATTTTTTATTATTTTTTATTGTTTATTATTATATATTTTTTTTTTTATAATTTTTTTTTTTACCTTTATAGATTTATTATTTTTGATTATTTTTTTTTTTTTATTTATATATTTTTTTATTTGTATAATAATTTTATTTTTTTTTTTTTTTTTTTTTATATTTTATTTTTTTTATATTATTTTCCCTATTTTTTTTTATTTTTTTTTTTTTATGATTATTTTTATTTTTAATCTTATTTTTTCTTTATTTATTTATTTTTTCTTTTATTTTTTATTTTTTATTTTTTTTATTTTATTTTTTATTTTTTTTTATATTTGTTTAGATTTTATTTTATTAATTTATAATTATTTTATTATTTTTTATATTTTTTTTTAAGTTTTTTTTATTATTTTTATTTATTATTTATATTATTTTTTTATATTTTTTGATTTTTTATTATTAATTTATTATTTTATTATTATTATTTTATTTTATTATTTATATTTTAGTATTTTTTTTTTTTTATTTTTATATATATATTTTATTTATTATTATTTTTTTTCTTTATATTATATTATATTCGTTTTTATATTTTTATTATATTTTATTCTTTTATTGTTTTTTTTTTATTATTATTTATATTTTTTTTTTTTTATTATTATAATTTTTTTATTTTTTTTTATTTATTTATTTTATTTTTATTTATTTTATTTTTAATTATATATTTATTATTTTATTATTTTTAATTAATTTTATTTTATATATTATAATTTTTTTTATTTTTATTTAGTTTATATTATTATATTTTTTTATTATTTTTTTATTTTATTTAATTTATCATTTTTTAGTTTTTATTATATTTTATTTATCTCTTTTTTTATATAGTTTTATATTTATATATTATTTTTTTTATTTTTTATTTTTATATTTTTTTTTTATTTTTTATTTTTTATTATATTATTTTTATTTTTATTTTTTTATTTTTTTTAAATTTTTATATTTTTTTTTTTTTAATTAATATTATATTTTTTTTTTTTTTTTTTGTTTAGTTATTATATTTTTTATTTATATTATTTTTTTATATATTTTTATTATTTATTTTTATCTATTATTTTATTTTTTATTATTTTATTATTTTCTCTTTATTTTTATTTATTTTATTATTTTTTATGTTTTTTTTATTTTTTATTATTTTTATTTTTTTTATATTATAATAATTTAATTTTTATAATAATTATTTGATTTATTATTATTTATTTAATTTATTTTTTTTTATTTTTTAATTTTTATATTATAATTTTTTTTTATTTATTATTTATTTTAATATATATCTATATTACTTTTTTAGTTTATTATTTATTTATATATTTATTATCTTATATTATATTCTATTTAATTATTTATTTTTTATTATTTTTTTTTATTTTATTTTATAATTTTTTATTTTATGATTTTTTTTTTATATTTTCATTTATTTATTATTATTTTTTATTGTTATTATTATTTTTTTATATTCTATTTTTTTATTTTATTTTTATTGTTTTTATTTTTTTTATATTTTTTTATTTATTTTTTATATTATTATATTTTTTATTTTATTATTTTTTTTTTATATTTTTTTTTTAGTTTTTTTATTTTTTTATTTTTTTATTTTTTTATTAATTTTTATATATTTTTATATTTTTATTTTTATTATATTATTATTATTATTTTATTAATTTTATTTTTTTTTTATTTTTTTGTATTTTTTATATTTTATTTTTTTATTTTTTATTATATTTTTTATTTTATTTTTTTTATTTTTTATATATTATTTTTTATTATTATTTTATTTTTAAATTAATCTATTTGTTTTATTTTATTTTTATTATTTTTATATTTTTTAATATTTTTTATTCTATTATTTAATATTTTATTTTATTATATTATTATTTTTTTATATATTTTTATATTTTATTTTTTTAATTTTTTATTATTTTATTTTTTTCTTTTTTTTTTATTTTATTTTTATATTTTATATATATTTTTTTATATTTTTTTAATTTTTTTATTTATATATTATTTTTTTATTTTATTTTAGTATTTTATATATTTTTATTAATATAATTTTTATTTTATTATTTTAATTTATTATTAATTTTTTTTTTATTATATTTTTTATGCTATATAATTTTTTTAATTATATTATTTATATAGAATATAATATTTATATTTTATTTTATATATATTTTTATTTATTTTATTTATTTTTGATATTATATTTTTATTGTTATTATTTTTTTTATATTATATATTTTTTATTTAAATTATTTATTTTTTTTTTTTATTTATATTTTATTTATTATTTTTCATTATTTTATATTTTAATTATTTCTATAATATTTATAATTTTTTTTTTTTTATTTAATTTAATTTATATATTTTATATTTATTTTTAATTTTATTATTTATTTTAATTAATTATTATATTATATTTATATTTTTTATTTTTATTTTAATTAATTATATATTTTTATTATTTTTTTTTTATTTTTTATTTTAATTAATTTTTTTTTTTTCTATTTTAATATTTTTTTATTTATTTTTTAATATATATATTTTTTTATTTTTTTATTTATATATAATATTTTATTTATTATTATTTTTATTTTTTTTGTTTTTTTTTATTTTATTTTAATTTTTTTATTTATTTTTTTTATTTATATTATTTATTTTTTTTTTATATTTTTATAATTTTATATTTTTTTTAATGTTATTTTTTTTTATTATAATATTATATTTTTTTATTTTTTTTAATTTATTTTATTTTTTTTAGATATTTATATATCAGTATTATTTTTTTATATTTATTTTTAATTTTTTTTTATAATTTTTTTTTATATATTATATTTTATTTTTTTATTTTTATATTATATTTTAATTATTTTTTATATTTTTTAATTTTTTTTTTTTTATTTTTTTTATATATATTTTATTTTTTTTTTTTTTATTTTTTATTCTTTTTTTATATTTATTATTTAGTATTATTATGTTTTTATAATTTTATTATTTTATTATATTATTTTAATATTTTATTTTATTTATTTTTATTTTATTAATATTATATAGTTTATTGATATATTTTATTTTATTTATTTTAATTTATTTGATTATTTTTTTTTTTATTTTTTTATTAATTTTTATTATTTATTTTATATATTATTATTATTTTTTTATTATTTAATTTTATTTTTTTTTTTTATTATTTAAAATTTTATTTATTTTTTTTTTTTTTAATTTTTATTTATTTTTTTATATTATTCTTTTTTTTATTTATTTTTTTATTTTTTTTTATTTATATTATATTATTATTTTATATTATTTTTATTTATTTTTTTAATTTTTATTTTTATATTTATATTATTTTTTTTTTTTTATATTTTTTTTTTTTTTATTTTTTTTCTTTTTATTTTATAATTATAATTTTATTTTATTTATTTTTATTATTTAATTATATATATTTTATTATATTTTATATATATTTTATTATAATATTATATATTTATTTATTATATTTTTTTTATTTTTTTTATATATTTTATTATTAATAAATTTATATATTATTATTTATTTTTATTTTTTATTTATTTTTTTATTTTTATATTTTTTTTTTTTATTTTTTTTTTTTTATATATTTTTTTATTATTTTATTATAATTATTATTTTTTTTTTTATTTTTTTTATTATTTAATTTAATTTTTTATTATATTTTATTATAAATTATTCCTATATTATTATATTTTTTTTTTTTTTTTAAATTTTTTTTTTTTTTTTTTTTTTTAATTATTATATTTATAATTTTTATAAATTTAATTTTTTATTTTTTTATTATTTTTTTTTTTTAATTTTTTTATTTATTATTTTTCCACTATATTTATATTTTATATTTATCCTATTTTTTATTTTTATATTTTTATTTATATATTTTATTAATTTATTATTTTAATTATTTATTTTTTTTTTTATTTTTTTATTTATTAATATATTTATTTTATTATATTATATATTTTAATTTATATATTTTTTATATATATCTTTAATATATTTTATTATTTTATTTTTTATTATTTTTATTATTATTTATCTATTTTTTATTATTTTGTTTATTATCTTATATAATATTTATTATTTGTATTTTTTTTTTTTTTAGTTTTTTTTATATTTTTTTATTTTTTTATTTTTTATAATTTATTATTTATATTTATTTATATTTATTTTTATTTATATTTATATTAATATTTTTAGTATATAATATTTTTTCCTATTTTTTTTTTATTTTATTTTATATTTATTTATTTTTTTTTTATTTTTATTTTTTTATTTTTTTATTTTTATCCTATTTGTTATCTTTTTTTTTTATTTTTTTTTTTTTTTATATTTTATTATGATTTTATTTAATTTATTATTTTATTTTAATTTTAATTTTTTTTTTCCTAATTATATTTTATTTATTTTTTATTATTATTTAATTTTTTTTTTATATTTTTATTTTTATATTTTTTTCTATATATAATTATTTTTATTTTTTTATTTATTATTTATTATATTTTATTTTTAATTATTATTTAATATATATTATTTTTAATTTATATTTTTTTTTTTTTTATTATATTTTATTTATATTTATATTTATTTTTTATTATTAATTCTATTTTTTTTTTTTTTTTTTATATTTTATATTATTTTTTATTGTTTTATTTTTTTTTTATTATTATTATTATTTTTTTTTTTTTTATATATTATTTTTTTTTTTTTTTTTTATTATATATATTTTTATTTATATTAATTTTAATATTTTTTATATATTTGTTTATATATTATATATATTCTTATTTTTTTTTTTTATTATTTATATTATCCTATTTATATATATTATTTATT
>BQNB010007689.1:29284-46784 GCA_026074375.1 Tanacetum coccineum | reverse complement strand
TTTTTATTTTTATTTTATAATTTTTTAATTATTTTTATTTTTTATTTTATTAATTGTATACTTTTTTTTTTTTTATAATTATTATATATTATATCTATTTTTATTTATTTTTATATTTTATTTATTTATTATTTTTATATTTTATTTTATTTTTTTTATTTTTTTTTTTTTATTATTTATATTTTTATTTATTTCTTTTTTTTTTTTTATTTTTTTATCTTTTTTATAATATTTTTTTTATATTTTTTATTTTTTATTTTTTTATATTTTATATTTTATATTTTATATTTTTTTATTTTTTTTTTTATTTTTATTTCTATTTTATTTTATTATATATTTATTTTATTTTTTTTTAATATTATTTATTTTATTTATTTTTTTTTAATTATTTATTTTTATCCTATTTAATGTTTTTATATATTATTTTTTTTTTTATTTGTTATTCATTTATTATTACTTTTATTAATTTTTTTATATATTTTTTATTATTTTATTTTTTTTAATTTTTTATTTTTTATTTTATATTTTTATTTTTTTATTTTTTTTTTTTTATTTTATTATTTTTATTTTTTTATATTTTTTATTATTTTTTTTATTTCATTATTTATTATTTTATAAATTTATTTTTTTTATTTTATATTTTATATTTTTTATTTATTTTATATTTTTTATATATACTTACATATTTTTAATATATTTATTTTATTTTATTTTTATATATTTTTTTTTTTATATTTTTTTTTATATTTTTTATATATTTTTTTTTATTTATCTTATTATATATTATTTTTTTACTTTTTTTTTAATTTATTTATGTTTATTGTATTTCCTATTATTTTTTTATATTTTAAATTTTTTTTTTTTTTATTTTTTTTATTTTTATTTTATCTTTTATATTATTTTTATATTTTTATTTTTTTATTATATTTTTTATATTTTTTTTTTTTTTTTTTTTATTTATATTTCATTATTTTTTTTTATTTTATTTATTTATTATTTTATTTTTAATTTATAATTTATTTATTTTATATTTTTTATTTTAATTATTATTTTTATTATTATTTGATTTTTTTTTTTTTTTTTTTTTATTATTTTTATATATTTTTTTATATTTATTATTATTTTATAATTTTTTTATATTATATATTTTTTTTATTTTATATTTTTTTATATATTTATTATTTTTTTTTTTATATTATTTTTTATTTTTTTATTTTTTATTATATTTATTTTTTATTATTATATTTATTATTTTTTTTATTTAATTTTTATTTTTTATAATTTTTTTTATTTATATTATTATTATATTATATTTTATTTATTATATTTTTATTTATATTATATTTTTTTATTTTTTATTTTTTATTTTTTTATATTTATATTTTTTTTTAATTTTTTTTATTATTTATTTTTTATTATTATTATTTATTCTTTGTTATTATTTATTTTTTTTTATAATATATAATTATTTTTTTTTTTTTTTATTATTTTATATTATTATATATTTTTATTTAATTTTATTAATTTTTATAATATTTTTTTTTTATTTTTCTATTTTTATTTTTTTTTTTTATTTTTTTATTATTTTTTTATTTTTTATTTTATTTTATCATTTTATTTTTATATTATATATAATTTTTTTTATTTTTTATTTTTTTTAATTATTTTTAATTTATTTTTTTTTTATTTTTTTTCTTATTTTTATTTTTTTTTTTATTTATTTATTTTTTTTTTTTTTATTTTTTATTTATGTTTTTTATATATTTTATTTTAATATTATTTTATTTTTTATTATTATTTATTTAATATTATATTAATTTTTTTTATTTTTTTATTAGATTTATTTATATATTTATTTTTTATTATTATCATTTTTTATTTTATTTATATTTTTTTTTTTTTTATTATTAATTTTTTATTTATATTATTATATTTTATTATTTTTTTTTTAATTTAATTATTATTTTTTTATTTATTATTTTATTTTTTTTTAAATTTTATTATTTTATGTTTATATTTATAATATTTTTATATTTTTTTATTTTTTTTTTATAACATTTTTAATATTATTAATTTTTTATATTTTTTTTTTAATATATTATTTTTTTTTTTTCTTTTTATATTATTAAATTTTTTTATTTAAATTTTTTTATTATTTTTTATTTTAATTTTATTATATTTATTTATATTTTTTTTATATTTTATAATTTTTTTTTTTAAATATTTTTATTTTTTTTATTATTTTTTTATATTATCTTTTTTTTATTTTTATTTTTTATTATTTTATTTTTATTTTTATATTTTTTTTATTTTATTTTATATTATATATTATTTATTTTTTATATTATATTTTATTTTTTATTTAATTTATTTTTTTATTCTTTTATATATTTTTTTATTATTATTTTTTTTTTATTATTTTATTTTTTAATTTATTTTATTTTTTTTTATATTTTTTTATTATTTTTTTATTTTTTTTTATTTATTATTATATTTTAATTTTATTTATCTTTATTTTTACTTATTTATATTTTATTTTTTATATTTTTATTTTAATATTTTCTTCTTTTAATTATATTATTTTTTATATATTATTATAATAAATATTTATTATTTTTATATTTTTATTAATTTATTTATTAATTATTTTTATTTTTTTATATTTTTAATTTTTTATTTTATTATATATATTTTTTTATTATTTATATTTTTTTTATTTTTTTTAAATTTTATATTATTTTTATATTTATAATTTTTTTATTTTTTATTTTTATATGTATTTATATTATTTATTTTTTATATATTTTTTTATTATTTATTTTATTTTATTTACTTTTTTTTTTCCTATTAATCTATTTATTATTTTTTTTTGTTAAATTTTTTCTTTTATTTTTATTTTTTTATTTTTATTATTTTTCTTTTTTTTTTTTATTTAATATAATATATATTTATTATATTATTTTATAAATTTTTTATTTTTTTTTTATTATTTTTTTTTATTTATCAATATTAATTTTTATATTTTTTTATATTTTTTTTTATTTTTTTATTTTTTTATTTCTTTTTATTTATATTTATCTATATTTATTTATATTAATTTTTTATTTATTTATTTATTTTATTATTTTTTTTTATTTTTTTTTTTTTATTTATTATTATAATTTTATTTTATCTTTTATTTTATATTTTATTAAATTATTTATTTTTTATATTTATTTTTATTATTTTATTATTTTATTTATTTATTAATATTTATTTTATATATTTTTTTTTTTTTTTTTTTTTTACTTATTATTTTTTTT
This sequence comes from Tanacetum coccineum, assembly GCA_026074375.1. NCBI lineage: Eukaryota > Viridiplantae > Streptophyta > Magnoliopsida > Asterales > Asteraceae > Tanacetum > Tanacetum coccineum. Next base: position 43,482 of record BQNB010007689.1, on the reverse strand, counting down.
TTTATTTATTTTATTTTTTTATTTATTTCTTTTATTTTTATTATATTTATATTTTTTATATTTTATTTGAAATTTAATTTATTATTTATTATATATTATTATCTTTTATATATAAGTAATTTATATTTTTTTTATTTTTTTTTTATTTTATATATTTTTTATTTATTTTACTTTTTTATTTATTTTTTTATATTATTATTATTATTTTATTTTTATTTTTTTAATTAATATATCTTTTTTTTTATTTATTTTTATATTTATTAATTTTATTTTTATTATTTTATATTTTTTATATTATTATTTTTTATATTTTATATTTTTTTATATTATTTTATTTATTTATTTTTATATTATTATTTTATTTTTCTTTTTTTTTACTTTTATATAATTTTCTTTATATAATTATTTTTTTATGTTTTTTTTTTTAAGTTTATTTTATATTATTTTTTTTTATTTTATTTTTTTTTCTTTTATTTTATTATTTTTATATTATACTTTATTTTTTTTTTTTTTTTTTTTTTTATTTTATTTTTATTTTTATTAACATTTTTATTATATATTCTTTTATTTGTTTTTTTTTTATTAAATAATATCTAATTACTTTATTTTTTATTTATTTTTTTTTTAATATTTATTCATTTATTTATATTTTATATTTTTTTTTTTTTTTTTTTAATTATTATTTTATTTTACTTTTTTACTTTTATTATTTTTATAAAACTACTTTTGAAAATGAGTTTGGAAAATGAAATGCTTAAAGAAAAAGCTAATTGAAAAGTGCTTCTTGACTCAGTAGGAGCTGAGTTTCTTTTTATTTTGAAAAGACAAAATGCTGATTTGAGACTTAAAAACAAATGAGTAAATAAGCTAACTAATCAAAACTAAGCTCAAACAGATTTAGCTATCCTAATGAAACTAATTTGATGTACTCAAAAATCAAGCCCTTTCATCTACTTTTACCTACTAAATTTTGAACTTGAAAATCAGCTTTTTGTCTACTTATGCTACTGATGCAGTTTGCACTATGAAAATAACCAAAACTCAAAACTATAAAGTGCAGGCTTAAAATCTTTGTTCTAACTCTTTTGAAACAACAAACTAAGACCAAAGAAAGTAAAAACAACAGCTAAAATTGACTTAAGCTAAAAATACTAATATGACTGAATTAAGGCCCACAGCTTCTAACTATTTATGCTAAATCACAACTTAAGCTGATAAACTTTATTCAAAACCTTAGAACCTACTCTCATAAACCTCTAGTGAGATTTAAGATCAAATAAAGGACTTAGATAACTTTTGACAGCACTAACTTTAGTTAGTGCTGTCTTATGCCAAACACCCCTATACTTTTCTCAAATCCATTATAAGCTTATGAAATTCAGAAATAAAGCTCAAACAAGAGATACCAGATGATAATAAGCTTATAATAGACCTAATAAGCAGATTTAAACTACTGAATAAACAGAAATGATAAACCACAAGATTATGCTAATATTTTTGGTATTTTTGACAGTTTTATGAAAACTAAGAATTTTAACTAATAATCAAACACAATAAGCATTTAAATACTAAAATAAGCATCAATAAGCTAGATTAAGTAGAAATAAGCAAGCATTAAGAAAAATTAGACTAATTATGCAAAATTAAAGCTATTAAAGGAAAAGGAATAGACTTAATGACTCCCTTGACTCATACACGGATGAAAATTTGCTCAAAAAGAGCTTATTACAGAGCTCCAGCATTTTCATCGATAAGTTGGTATTGTCATGACCCTTCCAGGTTTCGGTTATCATCCAATTAATAGCTGTAGGTAATTTGAGTGTGATTTGAGTGATATAAGCTCAATTATGCTTGTAAGAGCTTAAATGAAGTTGGTTTACTAGCTTTTGAGTGAAATTAGCAGCTTAACTGAGCTTAGATGAACAGTAGAGGTTATTAAATATTTTGATTTAAGTAAAAACTTGAAATTGAAAATGAGCTTAAATGTAAATAATTCTTTTATTAATAAGATAAAAAAGGTACAAGTGTGAAAATTACATTAACTAAAATGATAAGCTAAATTACTTTAAAAAAAGGAAAATTCCATTTTATAAGTTACACTACATGCTTACTCTAAGCTAATCCTACTCTACTCCTAGATTGGGATAATCTCTGTGTGTGAAAACTTCTATATATAGCCAGGTGATGAACATTCTAGCCCTTCCATACGCCTCTCTTATTTTAATTTCAGCCTTCGATCAATAACTAACTTTCAATCAATCACATCTTGGACTTGATCTTGTACACGTATCTACACCAATAGGAATGTCTGGATCGCAGCGTGGCATAAGTACATGGTCAAACGTATTGGCCAGGGGTGCAGGTGTTCTAGAAAAAAGGTGTGGAGGTGTGGATTGGGATTTATTTACCTGTGTGTGCGTGGGTTAAAAACAGAGGGAAAAAAGATATACATACTTTTTATTTTGAACTTGTATAATATGACCTTTTTGACCCGTACTATAATGTTTGACTTGGGCTTTTATTTTTTTTTCTAGGCCTGGGGTATTGTATTTGGGCTTAGGTTAAACGGAAAAGACTTTTTTGTGAAAGTGTTATATAACACTTAACGGAGTTAAGTGTTAGCTAATCAACCATTTAGTTTTTAGTGTAAAAATAACGACCGTTAGTCCTTTTGATGTTTTTAAGGTACACTACGGTTGTGTTATTTATTTTACTGTTTTGGGGATTTAAGGTTTGCGGGTTTTGTCTTGGAGTTTCCTTGATTACATGCACACTTTGCACTCGGTCTTTCCCGCTCATTTTTCCTTCTCGTTCCGGTTTTTGTTCGCTCTTTGCTTTGATTTTGTTCCATTTCTTTATTTCTGTACCTACACTATACACAACACAAAAACAAGCATATATTTGCCTTATTATTATGTTTTTGGTCTTTTGGGTTCGTTTTACAAGGCAAAAGGTATGTATAAAATAGCAAATACCAACGACGTATCAAACCTTTTGATCAGGACAGCGTATTGAGTTTTACTGTCTAAACGGCGTATCTGTTTCTTGACAATACGGCCTATTCATAAAACTCAATACGGCGTACCGCTATTCAACAAACTCATACGGCGTATATTAATCAATAGAATACGGCGTATCTGTCACATGATACAGTACCAGGACTTTATAATTCGGTTTTTTGTCTTGTTTTCATGTAATTAAAAGCACATACTACTGTCGTTTGTGTTCATTTTTAGGAAAAGTGTTTAGACGAAAAGGTTGCATGGCAGCACCCGATTTTAATGGGTACCCACAATCACCCTGCCTTCCCATCCTTTTACACTTACTGAGCAAAACGCCGAAAGCATGCTAGATTGGACTCACGCTGATATTATTATGAAACTAAGGAGATATCGCTTTATGAGGAAACTGAAACCAATGACGCAGATGTCGGCCTTTTTATAGGTTCCTTCAAACATTGATCTTGTTAAAACCCTGATGTCAACATTTCGACAACTTTGCGGTTCCTGGACTTGTTCAATATTCTTTGACTAGGAAGGCGCAACAATAGTGATGCATGAGAAAATTTCAAGATTTACTTCATGGGTAGAAATAGTTGACAAGTTCTTTATAAAATTCTACCCGCTATCCCGTGATTGTAAATCGCACATACCAGTGATAAAGAATGTCATTCAAAATTCATGAATTGGTTAAGCTTAAAGTTTAAAAACCTTGGAAAAAAGCGTGCAAACTAAAAATGCACTTTGGAATTTTTGGGGATAAAGCGGCACGATAATGACACACTCGATTATGATGAAGAATCGAGTGAAGGCGAATGCAGTAATGGAGACAATCATCCATTTTTCGATCACCACCATAATGATAATGACAAGGGTGACGAAAACAACCAAACGGAGCGTAGTGATCACTCTAACGGACCAGAAAACTTTGTTCAAAATGACGCACCACAATCCAGTAATGTTAACACGAACAAAGGGATGTGAAAAATGGGCCAAAATTTGAGTGATAGGCATCAGATACTCAGTTGGAGTACAATAAAGAATTTTTGGGAGTTCGAGCGCTCGAACACAACTCTTGGGCTCAAAATGGTAACGGAGTGTCTAGTATCTACCATGATATCTCTCGCAAAAAAGATGAAGGGTGGACCGTGACACGCACCAAATGATGAAGAGGAAGAAAAAGGTCGGACTTAACGACCGACTGAAACAAAAGTGCTCCCCGAGAGACAACTCGGTTATGTTTTTAATTGTTTGTTGCATTTAAATTGTTTGAAATTTAATTTTAATTTTGAGTCTGTCTGTCAGACATACATACGGCGTATCGAAACCCTCTAGATACGGTGTATACATGTTTTCGCAGGATTACATACGGCGTATCCTAGGGTTTGGGATACGGCGTATTGTAACCTGCACAGTTGTGTGTTTAATTGTTTGCTTGTATTGTAGGTTAGCGAAAGCACGAATTGCACAAACGTCTTCTAACTTTTATGCAGGACCTTGCTGTAAATGAAACCGACTTCAAAGTATAGTCTGAAAATACCTAGTGTTGACTTCTGACCGGCATTCACAAGCCCCGATCAACACTCTCTTTTTGCTCTAAAACACTCAATATAGAGACAACCATTACGAGCTAATGATCAGGGAAGTTTCTCGTTCTAATTCTTTTCCCATAATATTTAACTGTTTGTACTTATTCAACGAGGACGTTGTATATTTAAGTTTGGGGGGGGGGGATGGAGGAATTAGAAACGTACTTGTCCTTATGTTCACAAATAATTGCTAAATTGCCTAAAAACGGAATCAAATTTAAAAAAATAATTTTTGCTATAATTGTTTGAAAAATCACTAGTTACATTTCCTAGCGCACTATAACCCTTATTGTCTATTGTGAGAATTAAGCCTATCCATTTCCAACTGATTACTAAAATTCCATAAAAATATGAGTGTGCCAGTGATGTAGTGGACTTTAGAACTTGGCTTGGTATATCACTCGATACCTCAATAATAAGTACTATGAATTTAGATGGAGTAACAAGCTTAACTGGTAAATTTCTAGGATTAAACCAAAAGCCTTTCATTCGATTTATTTAACTAACTACACTGGTTAGTAAACCACAGTGTACATTTGCTTACTCTTCATTTTTTGGTGTATGACACCCCTAGAACAACTTGTTGAGCCATTCCTTTCTTTTTCCACACCAGTTAAAAAATTGTTTCGTTTCACCTTTACACCTTAGCCTACCGTGTAGATTAAAGCCTATTTGATCGATGTTGCTAGTTGCTTTCGTGTAAAGTTTTGTAGTTCCTGTGTCAAAGTGAAAATTTCTCTGTTTGTAATGGTCGGGAAAATTGCACAATGCAATGGGGATGTTTTGTAGCTCGTGTATTTTGCTACTTTCGCAATTATGTATTATGTCCGAAGAAGAAAAGTTAAAAGGAAGAATCAACCGGACAGATGATGATAGTGAAGACGGTAAATTACACCGAGATTTATGATGTATTAGCAAGCAAAAAAAAGAGAGAAAGAATGATGAAAGATAGTCGATTCATTGAGCCTATACCGAAGAAATTATTTGAAAGGATCGACGATGTAAAGTTTTGTAAAGTGGCCGATATCACCACTTGTTTGTAAAAGTATGTAAAGTTTAGGGATGTAAGGGAAGTTGACCGTTATGGGAACGTCAACTTAGGTTGTCATTGTCATGTCTATGATCGAGACGTTTGTTTATATGTTTGAGTCTTCATCATGGGCGCGTAGGGAAAGTTGCCTAGCAAAAGCACACCTTATTTTTGGCTTTAATCTATTTGTTTTTGTGTTTTGATTTAAACAACCATTTTTACTTCCCATTCTTGATAAGTTACCTTAGGATCCACTCAAATGGGATATGTTCAAGCTCGTGTGTGTCTATCCCAGTGGCTTGGGGTGTGTATACATGTTTAGCTGCTTTGTTGGACGGACGAACTTTGGTGGATGAAAGTCAGGTAGTCCACAACGTATATCATTCTTTATCCTTATAAGAATGATCAAACCCGAGCCTTGGATAATACACAAGCTATAATAGATGCTGACTTTTAATTGGCTCAACAAATGCAAACAGAAGAACAAGAACAGTTGAGTATTGAAGAAAAGTCAAAGTTGTTTGTAGAACTCTTAGAGAAGAGAAAGAAACACTTTGCAACATTAAGAGCTCAAGAGAAAAGGAACAAGCCACCAAATAATGCACAAAAGAGAAATACAATGTCTACCTATTTGAAAAACATGGCTGGATACTTACACAATCAGCTGAAGAGCAAAAGTTATGATGAGATCCAGGAGATGTTTGATAAAGAGATGAAAAGGGTAAACACTTTTGTAGACTGATATCATCAAATAACGTCATACTTTACTATCATTTATCCCACATATTTTACCCACTTTTATATAATTATTACAAGATATTGGTACTTAATTGCTTAAAGTTTATTATTGTAGTAATTATGGAGTCACTTGTGAAGAAGAAGCAAAAAGGCACAATTCTAGAGCTTAAATGAAGACATTTGAAAAAAACTATTTTCTGCACCTATACGCCATATCCAACAATGAAGATACGGCGTATCAGCACCAGCTCAGCACAAGAAACGCGTAATGATCAATTCCCGATCTGGCGTATCCACTACAACCAATATGCCGTATGCACAGCTGTTCATTAGTCAAAGATACGCATTTAATATGATTGATGGTAATTATCTTAATTGATTTGATCTTATCACAGACTCCAAGGAAATTAACCCCTATACGTCGTATCCACTTATCCCCATACGGCGTATCCAGGCATATTTCATACACTATAAATACAAGACTCAAAAACGAGTTTTAGTATGCAATATCACATTCTCTGTATAGTATACAACTAAAGTCAATTTTCTCAAGCCAAGAAGAGCAGCCAAGGTCGAGCACTACTCCTAATTCCATAGAAGACATCGTGTAATTCTTACTTTCTTAATCATTTGATTTTTAATTGTTTGATCACGTTTGTAATAATGACAATGATTGTGGGCTAATACCCTCAGGTATTAGCCATGTTAATGAAGATTATAATGTTTGGTTTGTTTTAATCCGGATTTGCTTAATTTATCAGTGTTGTTTATTATGTTATCAAGCCTATACTGTTTATGTGCTTGTACAGTGCGACCTATCATAGCGGAGAGCCTAGGTCCTATGTTCTAGCCTAGGACGCGATAACGCTAGATGCCAGCGGGATGGCTCTCCATGTTGTGTTCTATATGCCCGGACCAATAGGATCACAAATGACACCTTATCATTACTCTTTGATTATGAGCTTAGTTGACCGGCAGGTGACCCGATAATTGTTCAACCAGTATTGTTCATTTATTAATTGGTATTGATTTTGGTGGTGGACTACCGGTGTATAAAACAACATCAAGCAATAAGTGGGTAAAGTCCCGATGGGCTAGGGTATTAACAGGATCACCACTGCTTTAATTCCCTATGGTAGATTATAATTAAACTATAGGATGCTTTATGCGGATGCGTTAATCGTGACAGGATTGTTCGTGTCTAGGTCTTAGGAAGAAGTACCGCCTAAGTCTTAAGAATGATATGCCGCCTCGAGATAAGCAGCCATTGCACTAATTAATCAAACCAGCATTTAATCAGATTTAACATGGTTAATACAGTTTTCTATTATTTGGCTCGTTCCGCTCTTTTGTCTTGTGTTTATTTGCTTTAGTGTGTATTGTGCTTAGAATTGATATTTGTCACCATAAACCTGTGCCAGTCTCTCAGGCTGAAAACCCCCCTTTTACCTCTAGTAAATATGTATAGCATAGGTTTAACTAGTAATTAAACTAATCTAGATAGAATAAAATACTAATAGAATAATAGGTTAACTCTCACTCTTAGTGTTCGACACCCTACTTACTGCGAAGCTACATCTTGACCGGGTACTCTGCCCGTTAAAGTGTTGTCTTTAGGTTAGTCGGCTAAATATAAATGTAACCTGATAATCATAAATAACACCTATACAACGACACATCATAGACATGGATACAGAGTTGGTGAAAGGCAGTAAGACAAAAGCAGAAGGAAGTTCTAAAAGAGCTGGAGAAGAACTTGAATATGATAATTCAAAGAAGCAGAGGATATGAAAGATTCACGAAAACTATGATCCGGTGGTCTTGGTGAGTCAAACTACATGATAGCCATTTCTAGAGAGAGAGAGTAGTTGTGGAAGATGGAGTTGTGATATTTGATGGAAAATGGATGAAGGATACAAAATGACTCTACAATGCCAAAGACTCAACCCCTCTATGGAAGCCATAGAGGGGTATATATAGCCCTATGCTCTAAACTATGATAGGTTGCCTTATTTGTCCTTCACGTATGTGACTATGATTAAAACTATGTAATTTGTATGTCGTAAATAAGTGAATTCCCAACAATCTTCCCCCTCGGGACGATATACAAGAATTACTTACAATTAATTTACTACCAATGTACATAACGAGTAGAACAAGAACTTTCCATGAAGTTCTTATGCTGTTGAGTCTTCTTGTGGTTGTTTTGACTATCAAGTCTCACTCAACATGAATCATTTTGTGGTACTTTGTAGGGGAAATTTGTAATAGGCACGAATATGTAACCCTTTACATTTTGTTTAAGGAAAAGCTTCTGAATTAGCTTCCCTCTAATTCGTGCCTCATATACATGATTTAGAAGCTTTCAAAGCTTCCCTCCAAACTAGCAATGAATCAGTTTCCCCCTAATTCAAGCCACATATTCATTATTTAGAAGCTTTCAAAGCTTCCCCCCAAACTAGCAATCCTCTCTTGAGCAGTTTCAAAGCTTTCTTACAAGCTTATAATAATTAAGTGCACAACGGAATTGGTAAGATACCACATCAATTTTTACTGCTCCTTTAGGAATAAGCTTAGTGATTGATTATTTGGGGGTAAGCATTAACTAGATCAGCAACATATCTTCTCACGCTTGAATAATTCTTCTCACAACACTTCCCCCTGTAAATTCAAATAATGCATACAAAAGTTCTCAAGGTATCACTTCCCCCATGTGTCTGAAGAAATGCACCCAAAAGCCATAAGTTAAAGCGCTGATATTCTCTGTGGTTATGACATTTGTCTTCCCGGCATGGCCTATCTTATAAAAATTCAAGAAAGATGCCCTATGTCAAGCTTTCAAGAAAAAGAAAGGCAAAGGCTCAAGGGTGAATCTTCTCCTTCCCCCTTGCTGGTTTCGACATGTCAGAATCAGCAACACCTTGGACGCGCACTTACTTGAGTACTTGTGTGAGGAATAAATTAGCTCAGATCTTACCCGTGAGAATCAATTGCTGATCAAATCTCTACTCATAACCTCTCTCTGGCTATCATTTTACCAACCGTTTTGTAGGCTATTTGAAGTAACCACTGATGAAGTAAACCCGATATACCAAACTTGAAACTGAAGTAGAATTTCCCGTTCTTGTGACTTAAGCTTGCGCTAATGTTGGAAGAACGGTGTAGAGAATTTGTGCTCCAAGCAAATCTCTAAGTACTCAATACGCCATCAAAGTATGAGACTTTCACCACCTCTTGCGATTATCCACATCGTCTTAGCGTGTGACACTAAGTACTACAATATAACTCCTTTAAGTGATAGTTAACCAGGTCATCAACCATCCACCCCTTGACTGCTGGAAACTAGATAAACCAAGTCTTCAACTTGAGTTAAGCTCGAGCAAGTTATCATTGAAATCATGCATCCAGCCAACCCCGACTTCAAGATAAAATAAGAACACGCCTTCAAAAAATACCACTTCAATTTCAAATAAGTGATACCCAATCAACTCCGTAGACACTTAATAAATTAATTCCAAATCTAGCCTTTAAGTTTCATGATTCTTTATCCAAATTGATCTCGGTCTCGTCACTTATCAATAAATTGTCACTTTGTCGTTACGGAGCACAAATGTAATCTAACAACTAAATATAGCAAAAAAATCATCCCAAGTGAGTCATTTAGCTAAATTTAGTGTTAATATGAAATATTTAATACTCAAAGTGTTGTACCCGACTTAATCTGAAAACATTACCACATTTAACAGCCCAATAATTATAACTCAGCCCATCACCAATACATATAAATTCGGCCTAGTATTAAAATAATTCCAGCCCAAAATTTGGTTAAATATAATTCCAGCCCAACTCATATGTACAATCTCCACGCAGCCCACCTTCAAAAAATAAGAATGCAACCCATAATTATAATAAAGATTATAATTGGTCCATTACCCCCTATCCAAGTGATCTGATATAAATATCTTATCCCATATTATTAGGGCAAATAATCCCTAATTTCACATAATACGCCTCCATCATCTCACTTCTCCATTTGCAGACACCAATACAACATCCCATCTCAAACAAGTAGAACACCCAACCTTATCACACCATAGCAAAGACGAACCACCCTTTATACATCTTGCTATAATTCAAGAAGAACCCACAAGACAAGTAGCGGCAAGATCCTTGGAAGGGTCTAAGGTAGGTTCGACTTGATTGTTCATTGATTAATTTTGATTTGAGTGACCGAAAATAAAGAAAGAATGAGACACTCTTGTCTTTCTTCATTCTTTATATTTGTTTTTCGAATAGAAAACATGAGGCTATGCTGCAAAGATCAATGATGATTTATTTTCGTGCTATGATCTTATGGTGATCTTAAAACACACGAAAAAAGACTGTGATCATTTGGGTCTATCAATTGAGTTCGAGTATATTTGATGTATGGAGATGGAGTTAAGTTAATGTGTGACGATGGGATAGATTGAGTTATTTATTGGAAATTTATTGTGACGAAGGGATGTAATTGATTGAAACTGATGTTGAGGCTATCGTTGTTGATGTTGTATATAATTATGGTTGTTCAAATCGAGTTGGTCTCATTTGTTGCTTATTCTTTTGGCACGACTCTGTTGAGTTGACCCGAGTCAACTCGATAAGAACCGAATCGAGTTGACTCAGTTTGAGTCTTGTTTGGTTCATGCTGAGTTGTGTCTAGTTCGGTCCACATAGTGTGAGACTCGTTCGGTTCACGCTGTTTAAGACTCGTTCGTGGGGGGTTAGAGGGAGGTAGAAGGGTTTGGAATAGAAATTTAAATAAAAGATAGAGGACCTATCAAACAAAACCAAAATTTACACTCGAGTCGTTCATTATAAACTTACACTCATTTAGCAAAACACAACATTCAGACTCTTAATATACTTAACACATCGTTACGACTCAGTTTGATTATTAAACTCGTTTTGGTCCACGAATTTGAAACCTTCGATTCGCTCCTCAAACAAGCAAACTAGTTTGGCTCACACTGGTATTTACATCTACGTCTCGACATAAACCTCAATCCTCATTCAAAACTCACTTGAGTCTATCGAATTCATCTCTGTTATCTTGCGAGGACTCGTATCGGCATCCCGAGACCACTTGAGTAAAAAATCTCACATGACTCGTACCTCGTCATATCCTCAATTTATTTTTGTACCTGGTTTGGTCTTCACAAGTTAGTATCGAGGGAAACTCTGTCCTAACTCTATTCCTATTTGTAAGACGATAATACTCCCCCTAAAACATCCTAAACAACTCAAGAAATCTTTTCAAAAAAAACAATCATGCTTCATTCTAACCCAATAAAGGCACACAAATAACGCAGCCACAAACAAGAGAACAATTACAACATACAGCTCCCAACACAAGCATTAATCTAGTCTCGCGATCACCATACTACACACAGAGGTCATCAAAAACCAAGCGACAAAACATAATATAGTTATAAAAGAAACTCACAAAAAAGAATCCTGAACCTTTTATTTCTACTATATCTTATAACCCATAAACCTTTTTATGCGAACAATTGAAACACAACAACGAAAAGACAAGAGAACAATAGAACAACAACATGACCAGAAATATGTTGACTCAGACACAAAACGAACCATAAATGAGCATACATACCGACCCAGAAGAGTTAAGCGATTCGTCATGCCTTGATCAGGGCCAATTGGAAAGATTCACTAAGAACTATGATCCGTGTGGGTCTTGGGTGAGGTCCAAACCACTTGATAGGACATTTTAGTAAGAGAGAAGCATCTATCTTATTCATATTGGAAATGGAACTGGTATATTTAGATGGAAAATGAAAGAAGGATACTAATGACTCAACAATGCCAATGAAATCCAACCCCCTCTATGAGGGAGGGGGCAGTAGGGAGGGGTGATAGTATAGCCCATACGCTCTAACTATACCATATTGCCTATTATTGTAATATGACGATGTGAATATGATAAAACATGGTGAGATTCTGTAATGTTGTCATAAAAAGCGAATTCCCCAACAATTTTTTTTTAAATTAAGGTCATGCCGGGAAGAACAAATTGTCCTAACCTGTAAGAGAATATCAGCACTTTAAATTATGGCTTTTGGGTGCATTTCTTCAGATAAATGGGGGAAGTGATACTTTGAGAACTTTTGTATGCATTATTTGAATTTCCAGGAGGAAGCGGTGTGAGAAGAATTATTTAATCGTGAGAAGATATGTTGCTGATCCAGATAATGCTTACCCCAAATGATCAATCACTAAGCTTATTCTTAAAGGAGCAGTAACATTTGATGTGGTATCTTACCAGTTCCGCTGTGCACTTAATTATTCTAAGCTTGTTAGTAAGCTTTGAAACTGCTCAAGAGAGGATTGCTAGTTTGGGGGGAAGCTTTGAAAGCTTCAAAATAAAGAATATGTGGCATGAATTAGGGGGAAGCTGATTCATTGCTAGTTTGGGGGGAAGCTTTGAAAGCTTCTAAATCAAGAATATGTGGCATGAATTAGGGGGAAGCTAATTCAGAAGCTTCTCCTTAACCAGAAGTGTATGGGTTACTTAGTCCGTGCCTATTACAGTATTTCTCCTACAAAGTACTACAAAGATGATTCATGTTGGAGTGCAGACTTCAAAAATAAGGACAAAATAAGACAGATGAGACCACAACTAGCAACAGTCACATATTCAAAAGTGACAGATTTTAAATAAACATATTTGAGACCAAGAAACCAATCGGACAAAAATCAAAACCGACCCAAGAGTATGTTGCCATGGCTCTTGATACCAATTGAATTACCATAGTTTATCATAGTCAGATACACGAGTACTAGAATAGGCAACTATGTATAGTTTAGAGGCGTATGGGATATATATACCCCTCTATGGCTTCCATAGAGGGGTTGAGTCATTTGGCATTGTGGAGTCATTTTGTATCCTTCATCTATTTTCCATCAAATATCACAACTCCATCTTCCACCACTACTCTCTCTCTCTCTAGAAATGGCTATCATGTGGTTTGACTCACCAAGACCACCAGATCATAGTTTTCGTGAATCTTTCAATTGGTATCAGAGCCATGGAGTTGTGTGTTTAGTTTTTGTGTTTGATTCGTGTTCAAAAACCTTTACAAAGAGCAAAATAGTGATTCAAAATTTTTAGGCTTAAAAACCTTAAAGTTTTTATTTTTTATTGTTCCTATAGGGTTAGTAACACTAGTTGTACAAGAATTTCTTGCTAAAAACCATTAAAAAATGTGTCTTTTTGAGTTTTGAAAATTTGAGTTTCGTAGTAGAGTGAAACGAACGCGTGAACCGAACGAGTGTACCGAACGAGTGAACCGAACAAGAGAACCGAACTAGATCACCGAACGAGATAACCGAACGAGTAGTTGTATAGGTTGAACCGAACAAGCTTCATCAGTGTCAACCGAACGAGTGTTTTCTAGTTGGAACCGAACGAGTGGTCACTAGTTAGAACCGAACAAGCTTTCTTAGTGGGAACCGAACGAGTGGTTACTAGTTTAAACCGAACATGATATGTTTAGTAAGAACCGAACAAGATTTGTTTAGTTAGAACCGAACAAGATCTGCCTAGTTTGAACCGAACGTAATTTTTTCTTTTGGGAACCGAACTAGAGTTATGTTTGGGAACCGAACTAGATTGTTTTCAAGTTAGAAACTAACGTGATTATCTCAAGTTAATTTAAACTCAACTGATCAAATTACTCAAACTTTAAATTATACGGTTATTTCTTTGACTTGTAAAATCCCGTGAAACAAACACTTGTTTTCCCGGTTTTGTCAAGAATTGTAAAATCCCGTGTAGTTTCA